>CAUJNA010001755.1:0-57616 GCA_963377175.1 Effrenium voratum | reverse complement strand
TTGCTTTTGCACTGCATTACAGCTTCCGAAACTGATGGGCTAATAGTACCGGTCAAGAGCAGACGATCTAGCGTTTTGGGCAGTTCTAATCTCAGGAGCTGCACAAGTGGGATGTCCGCGCGCAGTGTGCAGCACACTTTCACGGCTCAGCCAAAGTGGAAGAATGTGACGTCAACGGTGATCACTATCGCGCCTTGGAAGCGCAGAGAATGGCCCGCGTCACACATTCTCGTATGCTCAATGTCTCCCATTTGAAGCTGTGGAAGGGCTGTTTAGGCTGTGAGTTTGAGTGTCTCTCCACTGCAACTAGACATGAGTTTCCTGTGATTGCGGCGTTGCAATGCAGGCAAATAGTCAGCAAGAATTGGCGGATTTGAATAATTTCGCTTCAAGTCAGATTCGCGGGCCCTATGGACATGAGACGCACGCTCATTCTTGCAACTGTGACAGTGCCTTGAGGCATATCTGGCTGTGCAGCCGACTTGTGCTTGGAGCCCATGGATACGGCTGGCTACAAGGTCACAACCACAGCTTTGGAGATACATCAGTTGCTTGACTGAGCGTGGATGAACCTTGGGCTGTTCTTGGCTGAAACTGAGCTTCTTCTTCTCAGCATTTCTCGGCGCTCAGGTTCAATGTGAAGGCAGAATGCGCATTTGGCTATGAAGGTGCTCCCAAGGTCGTGAAGTGTGCTGGTCATGGTCAGGAGTTTGCGCTTGATGCCTGTCCTGAGTTAGGGGCAGGGCAACGTAGGGATTGCTGACGTCTGATGGAATGATGACATTTACAGGGAAGCTGGTGTGGCAAAACCGCTTTGTTGGCTGGGTTTTGGGCGTATTGACCTTGCCAGTTTCCGTCGATTGATAGGATGCCTTGGAGTTCGGGCCTGTTGCCGGCCCAGTGTCGGCAATCATTGCATACACTGACACATGGGCTATTCAAGTTGCTCAAATTGCTGCAGCATTTACTTCCCAAGCTTGATTGCAACATATATTGGCATTTTAAACCGCCTTGTGTACCCATGCTGACAGACTCGTAATTGGTTGGAGAGAATCATGTGGCCTTGTAGTTCAGCTGTGGGTGTGGGCTGAGCAGTTGGCGTAGCTCAGGAAGGGTGCCAACAAACAACTACAACAACTACCACCACCACCAGCACCACAACCACGACCCTCAAGGGTAAGTGCGCAGCTCCATCATCAACGGCAGGCTATGCTATCTCCGAAGACGACACAGACTGGAGCAAATTCAGTGTCAAAGTGGCCTGTGCCAAGGGCTACTATGGACATGCGCATGTCTTCGTATGCGAAGCACCCGACATGGTGTACTCGCTCTCGGGATGCGTACTGCACTTAGAGTCCTACAGGCGTTCAGGCCATTCACATTTGCATGATGTTGGCATTCCCAACGCACAGCGGTTCCGTCTGCATGAGTATGTCAATGTCACATTGTGTGCAGAAAAAAAAGAAAAACAACAGGCAATTTTGGCGAGCAAAGGCCATGGGCCTTGTGGGTCGTCTCGCCTCAGGCACAGGTTGTGACGTGCAAGACTCCAGCGGCTGTGGGCTACCACGTCAAGGAGTCCTCCTTGGACGCTTGGCACATCCTGAGTCGCAGTGAAGCGCGGCGTGCCGCCCATGTTGCCTGACCAAGGACCTTCACACTTGGGCTGTCACTGCCACCTGCTTCTCGGACGCATGAGTCTACAGTTGAATATTTGAAATCCAGAATATGGTATGACCATGCTCCGCAGTCTCGCATTGCATGACGCGGCGAGCAGTCACGTAGCCAGGGTTGCAGAGTCTGGAGTCTTTAAGTCTTTAGTCCCATAGCCCAAGCCCGCATCCAGCCCTTTCGCATGATGCTAGTCCTTTGAGAGCGTAGCGCGCGGGCCTTCTGCGCTTCATTATTGTGCTGCCTGATGAGTGGGGCATTCCCTCAGCACGGTACCGTGCGCTGGTAGGCGGAGACCACTTCCACGGCACTGCGAAGGCACGGCGAGCTGAACGGAAGTTTGATCGTGACGTTCTGCGCACGGCCAACGCTCCGACACTGCAACGCAGCCACGCTGCAGGTGAAGCCCTGCGAGGAGGACGGCCTTCCTTACGAAATGTCTGGATGTGCGCCTGACTTGTGTGCGGCGCTCACCAGTCTTGAGGTTGGTTCGTGGTGAGGGGAGGAGTTGCTTGCCGTGTGTAACGGACTTTCACATGCCGAGGTGTTCGCCCGGGAGGTGAGATTCCGTACACAAAGTTCTCTGAAACTTCGCTGGCACTGCAACCTGGGATGCATTGTCAAATGAGGCAATCAGGCCATGAGCTCCAAGAAAGGAGGCAGATGGTCGCTGTTTGGGTCATATCCTCAAGGAATGAAGTTCCAGACCCAGGTACAACTTTGCAGTGGATGCCGAGTGCGCCTGGGGCTACGAGGGCACTCCTGTGGCACAAGTTTGCGACGGCGCCAACAAGCCATATACGCTGGACGCTCGTCACAAGTCCTATGTGTTGGTCATGTCGGATTTTTGACTTTGCATTTCCATGCAAGCTGCGCATGTTTGCAGATGCAAGCAGCTAAGACTGGATGCGTCGAAACCACTACCACTACTACATCAACGACCACCACAACTACAACTACAACCACTTCGACGAGCACGACTACAAGTACAACAACCACCACCACAAGCACCACTACCAGCACAACCACCACAACTACTACAACCTCAACCACCACCATCACTACCACAACCATCACGACCACCTCGACAACAACAGCTACGAGTACCACAACAACAACATCGACCAGTACCTCTACGACCACCACTAGCACAACTACGACAACAACGACCACAACCACCTCCACAACAACCTCAACAACGGTCACGACCACGAGCACAACCACCATTACAAGCACTACCACTACCTCAACAAGTACCACGACGACAACCACCAGCACGAGTACCACCACCACAACCACAACCACCACCAGCACATCTACAACAACTACTGTCACCATTCCAAAGTTGGTTTGCTCTGCGCCGACAGACACCACAGGCAGGCTGAATTTGTTGTCGGCAGCATGCATTGGCAGCAGGCTTTGCTTTGCACCCTTGCCACTGAGTTTTGGGGGTATTTCCCGAAGCTAGAATCCGTTGAGAGTATGGAACAACACAGAAGACCTCCATTTGGAGTTACATTACCCAACAAATTTAGGGAACTTATACTCCTCCTAGCAGCCTGGACGTCGCCATGAAAGGTTACATCGTCAGTGAGAACAACCTCATGCAGGAGCACTTCAGCGTGACTGCAGAGTGTTCGGCTGAGCTGCTGGGCCAGGATTGTAGGATCCAGTGAGTGGCGTTTGATGTTATATATTTATATTATATATATATGCATACATAGTCTTTGTTTCATGATTTTTGAGATGGACCTGCCAAGGTATATTGGCAATGCTGCAGTTGCATCGTGCTCCGACACCAACGTATACTATGGTCTCAAGGGATGCACCAAGAAGATCTATTGCAAGAAGCCGGCAGATGCAGGCACAGAATCAGATCATGAGTCTCTGTATTTGGACCAAGGGAGACACTTACCATCTTGCATGAGGTTCTTGTCTGGCCACTGTGGTCTTAATTTCTCAGATTTGGAGAATTCGGAAAATGAGCTTGCAGTGTCAGCGCACTTTTTCTCGCGTTCCAAGCGTTTCTTGGCTTCACAGGCTACGATGTGACGGAAAACAGCCTCGTGATGCAGTCATTTGGTGTGAAAGTTGCCTGTTCCACTGCCTATCATGGCGTTGCCCAGGCCGGACACGTTCGTTCTTTTCCCTGGACTCAGTCCGTTTTGCGGAAGTTGAGGTCACCAAGTGCAGTGACACGAACCACGAGTATGGCCTCAAGGGATGCACAGAGAATTTCTGCACGGCGCCAGAAACTCCAGGCGTGCGAGAGCAAGACCTCACCTACTTGAGCGATGGATTTATAGTTTGTCATCTACTATCATAAACATGCCATTGGTTCGCCCACATCACCTTTAGGGGATGATGTGATGCTTGTGCCACTTGTGGGAATTCCTATGTCAGATGGGCCACGGCAAGTATTGCCCGCAGCTCACATTTGCATTCAAGCGCTATTTCGCTTTAGTGGGGGAAACAAATGGCATCAACTATTTGTTCCTAGCTTTTTGAGTCATCGTGCAGCTTCCTATTAAAGAGCTTTTCCAGTGCTTGTTGTTTTTCTTTTTTGGGGTGTTTGCTGTGAGCTGTCTACAACTGCAGGTCTGGTACGGGTGCACGCTTGCGTGCGCCGATACCTTGCATTGTCAGCTTTTAGGCGCGCGCGCTGTCCGCCATGTATCCTTGGACGCGCACGCGAGAGCAGCCGCTATTTCCACGTTTTTCTCCCGGTGGACTGTATGTCATACAGGGATTCCGGCATCAAGCGCCATACAGAACCGGTGGCAAGATCGACATCCCAGCCGCTCTCGCATTCCCGCGTCATCACCGCGTCAGTGCCAAAAACCTTGCATCACCAAGAAGCTCGGAGCCCATCGCCACACAGCTGTCTGCGGATGCGGTGTGCTGCAACACAAAGATAATGCAAACGACATCTTTCATGCAATTTGGTCATCCTGAGCTTAGCCTCACTCGCAGCGTTAGCATCATCAGCACTAGCCTCTCCCGCCCAGCTTCCACAAAGCAGCAAGAGGATGATCCACAGGAGCCCTGGGAATGAATGTGTTGTGAGACCGTATTGGCCGCATTTTTCGAGTTAGCAGCAACAGCTTCGGCGGCGAGGCCGGCCCCAGTGAAGTGCGAAAGCCCATGAGCTAGGCGACTGGAGCATGCTGAAACCTGCTTCTCCATGACGAGAAGGGGGTGTACCACCGACTAGTGCTTCGTGCCCACGACTCAAAAAACAGGAACCTGCAAGAAGCCACGAACCCGAATGCAATCTCACCTTCACCTTTTGGCTGGAAGTTTGAAGTACGATGACCCAGTCTCGCTCACTGACTCACTCACTCGCTCGCTCGCTCGCTCGTTCGCTCGATCGCACGCACGCACGCACGCACGCGCGCACGCACGCACCTCCCCCGCGCGGCGCGCTGGCCCGCCACGCCGCGCGCGCGCGCGCGCGCGCCGCAACGCGCGCGCGTCGCCCGCACGCCCCCGGCCGCCCGCGCCGCCCGCCCGCCCGGCACGCCCCGCACGCCCGCCGCCACCCGCACGCGCGCACGCACCGCACGCACGCACGCACGCACGCACGCACGCCACGCACGCACGCACGCACGCTCACGCACTGGCGCGCGCGCACGCACGCACGCACGCACGCACGCACGCACGCACGCACGCACGCACGCACGCACGCAGCACGCACGACGCACGCACGCACGCACGCACGCACGCACGCACGCACGCACGCACGCACGCACGCACGCACGCACGCACGCACGCACGCACGCACGCACGCCACGCAGCGCAGCACCACGCACGCTCGCACGCAGCACTTAGTACCGTTCACCGTCAACCGTACGTTCGGTGTACACGCGACGTCGCGCACGTACGTACGTACGTACGTGTTCGCACACACCACTCCACGCTCCTCGCCGCAGGCGGTTCTCGCGGCACTCGGCCGCTCGCTCGAACTACCACGCACACGCACTCACCCTCAAAATTCACTCACTCTCTGTCACACACACACCTCACACACTCACGCCTACTCACTCTCTTCACCCACGTCTCTCCCTCTCTCCACTCACTCACTCACTCACCTCCTCCACCCACCCACTCCACTCCACCACTCACCCACCCATCTCACGCGCTCACGTCCACTCACTCACTCACTCCACTCACTCACTCCATCACTCCACTCACTCCACTCACGCCATCACTCATACTCCACTCACTCCACTCACGCACTCTCACTCCCTACCCACACTCACTCACTCACTCCTCGCCACTCCACTCACCACTCCACTCCACTCCACTCCACTCCACTCCACTCCACTCCACTCCACGCCACTCCACCCACTCCACACTCCACTCCACTCCACTCCACTCCACTCCACTCCACTCCACTCCACTCCACTCCACTCCACTCCACTCCACTCCACTCCACTCCACTCCACTCCACTCCACTCCACTCCACTCCACTCCACTCCACTCCACTCCACTCCACTCCACTCCACTCCACGCACTCACTGACTCACTCACTCACTCACTCACTCGCTCACTCCCTCGCTCGCTCGCTCACTCACTCACTCACTCACTAACTCACTCACTCACTCACTCACTCACTCAGTCACTCACTCACTCACTCACTCACTCACTCACTCACTCACTCACTCACTCACTCACTCATTGACATGCACTCGTGCACAGCCCTCACGCTCACGCGCTGACGCGCCGACGCCCTCCGGCACTCGCGCACTCGCGCTCGCGCACTCACGCACTTCACTGACTTAGTCACGCACTCACTCACTCACTCTCTTTTTTTCACACACTGACTCACTTACTCGCTTACTCACTGGCACACTCACACCCATTCTCACTCTGACTCTCACTCATGCTTGCACTCGCTCTCACTCTTGCTATCGCTCAGACTCATCGCACCCAATCTCAGACTTGCGCTCACTTTCACATTGACACTCGCTCGCGCTTACACCATTGCGCCTTCGCAACAACACCACACATCGAGCTTGCGAAGCTACAACTCCCACACCGGGCCAATGAAAACAGCGCTTGCCGATCCATCAAAAACACGCTGCCACGACGAATCCCAATGGCACATGCTTATCGCCTCACCGCGGACGGTTGCGGACGGTTGCAGACGGTTGCGGGCGGTTGCGGGCTGTGGAACAACTCCTCGCGCGCACGGCCTCCCACCCCCAGACCCCCACTTACAAAAACGGGAGCCCTTCGCTACGCATTCGGGAAATCCCCACGACTAACCACAGAGCGGCCAAGGGCCAGCTGACCACAAACAGCAGCACAACCACACAGCCAACGTAAAAGACTGATGCGAAGAGAAAGCAACGCTGTGAGACCCTTGTTGATTCCATGAAAAGAACAGTTTTCCGAAGTTTGTAGTTGGACGATCAACTACCGGTGATGACGACGAGACGACGGTGGTGGTGGTGGGTGGTGCTGGCGCTGTTGCTGGTGACGGCCAAGGATCGCGAAAGTCAGCGTTCTCCGTCATTACACAGCCGGCATTTCTCGTCGGATTCCCCATAGGTACGCGCCCAGATGCTCAACTAATGGAGCGGTTTGAATTTTCTATTTTGCGATCAACAGAAAACCGCGCAGCCAACAAGCGAGGGGGGACAGGAGAGGGAAGCACACACTCACACACTTGCGGAGACACGAACCCAGAAGCTAACACCCAACATCTTAAAACCCAACGTAGCCCAACACACATTCGAGCCAGAACTACAATTCCAAGCTGAATAAGCGTTTTTGCGCGCCCCAGATATGGAACGCAGACCCCGAAATCTTCGGCTTTGATAGGAATCCCTTTTTACCCTAAGGCTCTTTGGTATGTGCATTGGAAGGGTCGGGATGTGCATTGGAAGGGTCCGGCCTAAATACCCTGCTGACGACGTTGCGGGGCTCTGGCAGTTCACAGTTCGACGCCCCGGGGGCCCAGACCCGTTTTGAGCGCACGCGACAAGGTCTGAAACCCAACTGGCCACTGGCCGCAACGACACCCCTGCGCCGAACAAAATTCCGCTTTTCAGATAATTGTAAAAAAGGCCAGGCGCTATGGGTGAAGGCTGGGCAGCTTGAGTCCACAGTCTTCTCGCTAACGCGTTGCCTGTTGTTTCGGATGTACTTGTGGGCTGGTGATGTGTCTTCAAATGTTTGGTATGTCGCAGCTTCTTGACAGGAGTCCCGTGTTATCCCGTGTTTGCCAAAAGGTTGCTGACTTTGCTTGTTTGTGTGTGTGCCTGACAGGCCCATGAGCCGTGCTAAATTCCTTTGGTTACGCGCTATCGCTGCTATTGGCTTGCAATGGCGTAGAGTCACAGTTTGAATCTATGGGCCAGTTGAGCGCCGATAAGAACGGCGCGCGTCAAGGTCTGGCGTCGGAAACACGTCGGGAAGCTAACGCTTGGGCCCTCAAAACTAGGCAAACCGAGGGCCCGCGAGGGCCCGAGCGTCGGAAAGCCGTCGGGAAGCCGTCGGGAAGCCGTCGGAAACGTCAGGAAGACGTCGGGAAGCCGTCGGAAATGTCGGGAAGCCGTCGGAAACGTCGGGAAGCCATCGGAAACGTCGGGAAGCCGTGGGGAACGTCAGGAAGACGCTGGGAAGCCGTCGGAAACGTCGGGAAACCGTCAGAAACGTCGGGAAGCCGTCGGAAAGCCGTCGGAAAGCCGTCGGACAGTTTTCAGAAACCGCGGAATGCCAGCATGAGTGAGAACGCCGTCGGAAAGCAGATGTCGGAAAGCCGTCCGAGATCTGTGTTTGCTAGGAAATACTTGGGCTTACCATTTGTCCGTGGCAACTGAATCTTTTGTTTGCCGGCCAGGACGGTGTGCGGGCCAATAACTGTCAAAGCGATTGTTATTGAATGACCAATAGCGGTTGCAGACCCCGAGCAGCCGGGGCCCTTGCTACGAGGGGTCGTGTGTCTATGGCCCCTCGCCATTCTGTCCTTGAGGGCCCGATGCCGAACGACGCCCCGAAAAGAGTTGGGATCCTTAGGGTAAAACAAAATAAACGTTCCAAGCTCCAGAGAGCCCCCTTGTAGCGGCACGCAGCATGGGGAGGGTGCGGGTCACGAATGTACCCAAGATAGCTCCAGGCTACGTGGTCTCGGAGCTGGAGCTGCGGCAGCACTCCTTCCAGGCACGGGCTTGGAGTTGAAGGAATTTTGGAAAGGGGGAAAGAATTGGAAAGAAGATGAAAGGCTTAAGCAGGCTTGAGGCCTAAGGCTTGAGGCCTAAGGCTTGAGAAGTGAAGAGGGGGAAGGAAGGGGAGTCGGAGGGGTCGGAGGGGTCTAGTGGGTGGAAGATGGTGGGAAGAGTCTTAGATTGTGGCTCAGGTCACGGTGAAGTGTGCTGCTGGCTATGCTGGCACAGCAAAATCTGAGAGTTGCACATCGCATTTTGGTGCCTTGGCTGTTGGGATGAGTTTTCGTAGCGATCCACTACAATCACACACACACAAAAAGTGGCCAATGTCTGCAGCTGTGTTCCCGGCGCCCGCTGTGCGGACAGTATGCAGGGCTAAAACGAGCTGCAAGCTAGGGGACTAGCAATGAAATGCAAGCAGCCTCATTCTGGACTGTCTCGACGGACTTGGAGCGGTCCCAACGTCAAGCGCGTTACAATGACAATGAGTCCCAGTTTCCCGAGCTGAAGTTTGTGCTGGAGAGCTTTGGGGCATTCGAAGAATGCGCTCGCCTGCATCATTGTATTAAAACAATCCACACCTGATGCGAAATGCAATTTTGGAATAGGTCTTCACTTCACTCAAGGCCCGGGACCGTGATTGCCGTAGCCCTCGCGCTGAGGTGAGTACAAGCTCAGCGGATGCACAAGAATCGAGGCCTTCTGCGTTGCGCCAAGCGTTCCCTGGCTGCGGATTCCGCTTGCATGTCTACCCTGCTTTGAGTCGAGTTCCAGTCCTCTGAGTCGCTTCCAGGTTTTGCTTCAAGCATTGGGCATGCCCTAAGAACAGGTGCCGTTGGAATAGATCGTGCAATTGCCCTGTTTCTTCATGGGTGATTTGATGGCATTTCTTTGCCCCGAGGTCACGGACGGCTACTTGGTGACAGAGAAAGATCTCCGGACCGATGAGTTCAAGGTGACTGCTACTTGCGCAGCAGGATGGAGTGGTGCCTGGACTGCAGAGAAGGAAGGCAGAAAGACCGAAAGGTAAAAAATAAGTCTCTAGATGTGATGCTCAAGTTGCCCGGCTTGACATGGGTCCTTCAATGCCGGATGCAGACGCAGCCGGCCATTCAGGTACAGCGACGGTGTCTCCCTGCGTCGGGTCCACTCCACAGGCGCCAAAGCAGTGACAACTGCGCAGCGTCTAACCGTTGGCGACCATTTCACTTTGACGATGTTGGATGCCCGGATCAGGTGTCCTTTGAATATAAACTCAGCGGCTGCACGAGAAAATCGGATATCAATACCTTCTGCGTCGCGCCAAGCGTTCCCTGGCTGCGGATTCAGCTTGCATGTCTACCCTGCTTTGAGTCGAGTTCCAGTCCTCTGAGTCGGTTCCCTGAGAACAGGTGCCGTTGTAATAGATCGTGCAATTGCCATGTTTCTTCATGAGTGATTTGATGGCATTTCTTTGCCCCGAGGTGTCGGAAGGATACGTGGTGACAGAGACAGATCTCCGAACCGCTGCGTTCAAGGTGTCTGCTACTTGCGCAGCAGGATGGAGTGGTGCCTGGACTGCAGAGAAGGAAGACAGAAAGACCGAAAGGTAAAAAGCAAGTCTCTAGATGTGATGCTTAAGTTGCCCGGCTTGACATGGGTCCTTCAATGCCGGATGGAGACGCAGCCGGCCATTCAGGTACAGCGACGGTGTCTCCCTGCGTCGGGTCCACTCCGCAGGCGCCAAAGCAGTGACAACTGCGCAGCGTCTAACCGTTGGCGACCATTTCACTTTGACGATGTTGGATGCCCGGATCAGGTGGCCTTTGAATACAAACTCAGCGGTTGTTCCAAGACAACGCGATGAGTCGACGATGAGTCGGTGGGGCCCTGAACGACATGTTCGCAGTTTGCGGACTTCCACTGGTCTGAGTTGCACCTAGTGTCGCCCGTCGGTTCTCAGGTAACATTTTTTGCCCGTGATTGGCAGTGAGCGGTTTGTCCACGCTGCTGGACAGACAACGGATGCGCAGTGCCCAAAGAAGCAAAATTGCCTTGGCTGTTGCAAGCACTGGATGAGTGGCAGCTGAGCAGATGAGAACGGTGAATGAAACCACATCAGCAGCTTTAGAGCCATGATATCTTTGCATGATACGAAGAAACGCAAGCTTGACAGTTGTATGTAGATGCAGTCATGTGACATGCCAGCTCCAATCCGCAGCACAACGGATGGCAATGGAATACAAACTACAAACACAAGCTGCATGAACTTTGCAAGAGGATCTCACAGAGCCCACGAACTTGTGGTAGCTGGCCTGCCATGCTCGCAACTAGCTGCCGGAAGAAGACCCGTCCTGTGAAGACTGCGCTCAAAAGGGAGGCAGGTGCTCAGACAAAGGTCCAGTCGCTGTTGGCTGTGGCAAGGAGCTGCAGGGATTGTGGACAACGCCTATCTCCCTTAGAAGATGCGCTTCACCAATGTTCCGTCTCTTTGGAGTGGCCGTTCCCAGCAGAGTCGCTGAGCAGCGACGGATGCCGCGTCGTGCGGCTGGGGCCAAGCGCCCTGCGGGGTGCGGCAGGGGTTCGCTTGGTGGAGCTTTGGGAGAAGATCCGCGACACGGAGCTGTCCCACGCCCTGGAGCTGCCGAGCGCCGAGCGCTTGGCCAATCACAGCGCCTGGCTGCTGCTGGCATTGAGGGGCAAGGAGGTTCTGGCCTTGCTCAGCGCCGAGCGCGTGCCGGCCAGCTGGGCTGCCATCTCTCCGGAGTCAGCCAGCAGAACAGCATTGACCTGCGACAAACAAAAGTCAATTGCAGCACCTCTTCAGCCTCACTCGGAGGGGGCAGTTGCAGACCACGAGGCAGGGACACAACCATTGATCTCAATTGAGTACTGTGCTCGGATTCAAAGTCACCATGGAGATGGTTCATTGCAGAGCTTTGCCTATGCACAGCAATGGGAGCCGTTTCTCAGCTCGCCCTGGCAGGCTAGGACACCACCTCGGCGCGCTGGCTTTGCGCTGGGCGTAGCTGTTGTTTGGGTGCGGCGCAGAGAGCGTCGACGTGGGCTTGCAACAGCGCTCGTGGATTGTTGGGCTCTCAGACAGCGCACAGTGCCCACACAGGTGCACAAATGATTTAGATGATATTGGACATGTAGAAGACATATGATATATATATATATATCCTACTGTCATATCCCTGCAAAGAATGACTGCCTGCTACATTTGCACAAAGTAGCCTCACCAAAAGAAGAACTGGACAGTCAGAGTAGAGCATGGATTGTCATGTAAGGGGGCAAGGTTGCATGTTCCGGTTGGGTCTGTATGTGTTGCAGGTGAAAATCGTTGGGACATGAGACAACATGGCTACATGGAGAAACATAACTGTAAAGCGGTGGCTAAATTTGCAACGAGGCTTCATTTGACCCATTTTCTCAAATGAATCCAGTGGGGACCAAGGCGGCAAAACCAGTCTCAGGCCTGTTGCGATTGCGCAAGCTTCCAACTCGAGTCCTCCATTTGCCCGAAGGATCGAAGTAAACTCCACCAGGTGACCAATGGTGCACTGAATCGATGGCAAACGGATTTAAGCGCCCGCCAATCGCCTCTCTTGTTCTCTTCAACGAGACAATGCTTTATGCTTTATGCTTTGAAATCATTTGCGAGCTTGGCAGTGCCAGGCTGCCGGCTCTGCCTGTCTCCTTAGGCTTCATTTCCTCCTTCACTGGGGAGACCGCAACACCGCTCAATGCCAAAACTGGGGGCAGCTTCAAGCCCATGGATTCTATGGAGCCCATCAGGCCTCGCTCCGCTGGCGTGTCCATCTTCTCCAGCGAGCCTGTCAAAACGTCGCGGTCGCTGCCAGAATGTGAAGCTGAAGAGGAGCCGCGTTCACAACCCTCGCTGAAGCTGAAAAAAAATGTCAGCAATGCTGACCACGTACTCATTGCGTAGGCCGCGGCTGTTTGAAGTGTTTTTGACAGTCCTTGCCCCATCCTTGCAGCCCTGCTCCCACAAGGATGTATTTGAGAAAAAGGATCAAATGTAGCCTCGGTAGAGAAAGTAGCTCCTTTTCACAATTTCTCAAGAGGAAGACCATTTTTTGGTTTGTGCATGGCGACATGTTTTCCTGGAACATTCAGAAATGGCCCATCACCAGGATGGTTAAGTTCCTTTGACAGCGTTGATTTGGCGATAGAACATATGCCTTAAGACCTTTTGAGGTTGCGGCTATTCTGGCGAATGTATTGCCAGCCAAACAGAAAACCAGCCTCTCGCTACGCGTGCATTCTCTACGCCCGCTGCCCCTCTCTCCATGTAACCGCACTTGGGATGGCAGGGGGCTATGTATACATTAAAAAATATATTGTATACCTATATATATATATACATAATACATGTGGTGCAGCATCCCAACCCCCCCCCCCGCCCCCCCGCGATCCTGTGGTCCTGTGTTGGGTTGTGGTGCAGGGTTGGTTTGGGATGGGTTTAGGGTTGGTTTAGGGTTGATTCAGCTTGACATACGTGGGTTTAGGGTCTTTCTACTACTCATGTTAGGATTAATTCAGTGTTGGCTTGGGGTTGGTTGAGGGCTTGATTGCTCGGGTTGCGGGAATGCTGGGTTGCAGAAAGTGGTTTAGGGATGGTTTGGGGTGGGGGACGGGACGCTGTACTATGCACATACGTCATAGGCCTTTCGTTGCTTTGATCGGGGCGACCCCTCCTTGTATTGTATCTAGCGAATACCGGTCAAGTTCATCCGACGTAAAGTCAGCTTGCTTTCGTGTCAATCAATCTAGCATTGCATTGGCCGCTGCTGCACGCTTGTATTGTTTTTGCAGGCGACTCCCGTGATTGGCGCCAAGTAGACACACCTGAAAGTGTGGTGTGGAAAGGCCTTGCATATCATGCCGACCCGCCTATCTCTGTTGATCAGTGCTTCAGCTCAAGCCGAATTGGGGACCTATTTTGTCATTGTATGCTAACAACGCATTACGTCGGGCTTGCGCTTGCGGTCGAATGTCAGGGTACGAGTCCCAAGTGCCACGTCAGATGCAGCGGACGAGTCGCGGGTCTGATCCGATGTCCCGAGGCGCCCGGCGCATCAGCGGCGGGGCCGTGGCCTTCTCACAGCCCACGGAGCTGGGCTTTGCCTTCGCCAGCGCCTACACGAGGCAGAGAGCTTCGAGCCAGAGCCAAGACCCTTCGGGTTTTCAGCACACCGCTGTTGATCAAGCTTGTGGTTGTTTCGGAGGGCTTATCTGAGAGATATTGAGAGCAAACATTGGGAGCACGGGTGACAACTTAGACTTGGCTTCATGGGGGCTCAAGCGGTCCGCTTGCACTGCAGGCATCGCGGATCAACATCCTTGCCTTTGGTGTATGAGCCGGATTGGGAGCCTCGCAGTTAGTGCAGCCATTCAGCAATTCAAGCAGGCGTGTCTCAAAACAAGGCACTGGTTTACGCTTATTGGTGATTCGGAGGGCAACTAAGCTGGAATCTGCCAATTTGGACCCTGATCTTGAGACAAGGCAATCTTGGCCAGTGCCGGCGGGAAGAGTGACACTGCAACTGCCAGCTTCAGAACTTCGGTGACATGTGGGCGTGCTGGCAGTTGTAGGGGGCGTAGAGTTGCGGGGTGCAAACTCGTACATTTGCTGTTTGGACAGCAATGTGATTGTAGCAATGCTTGCGGGGTTAGGGCAAAAAGTGAGCCGCGGAAATGCAGTCCACTGCGCCGACGGGCTTTGAGTCCGTTGCATTTGCATTTTGCTGGACACTGCTTGACCCATTCTGCGGATTGGCTTTGACCTAAATTCCATTTTGGATGCGCGCTTCTGCTTGGCTGAAGGGGCGGGCCCAGCCGCTGCTACGCAGCCGGGGCCCTGCCACCCGCAGGCGAGGGTTAAAGCGTCAGATACAGCATTGCACGTTTGCTGTACTGTTTGGTGTCCTGAGTCCTACCTGCCTGGCAGCTCACTGCACATGGCCTTGGCATTTGTGTATAGACTATAGACGTATATTGTTCGAGTTCTTGTTTCAAGGGCCTTTTTGGAGCGTTGGAGTTTGGTTTCTCCATGGGCCCTGGAGCCTGGAGCTCCATATGGACCTCAGTGTGCTTCATTGCGAACTCTTTTCTCCCGAACCGCTAGTCAGAGCGACGCAAGGTTGAGGAGAGTTGGCAAGCGCCAGGGTGGCAGGGCAGAGATATTCCAGCAATTCCAAAGCACAACCAAGGACCAAGTGAGTCATGCCGCAGCACTACTGCACTACCAAAGCACGGCAAATACCCAAGCACCCAGGGCAACTAGTGCCTACATGCTAGGGCATTGATTTTCGGTGCGCAGGAGTAGCGCAGGAGATGTAGCAGCAGCTTTGCAAGCCGGTTGAGTGACTGCCAGGTATGCGATGGTACAATGTAGCTTGGCTGCTTTGGCTGCCTACCTTAGTGGAAAGCCGAAAGCTGACACAGCGTAGAGCAGGCTTCCTCTACAAGGCCCGCTCTGTGTGAGTGAGGATGGGTTCTGATAAGAATCCCAGCTGCCCTAAAAATTGAAGGGCCGTGCTTGTCCCCCATTGGTCAAGCACGCGCGGCAGGCAATTGGTTGGCATGATGAGCCAGTTGCAAGTCAGTCATGCGTAGTCGAGTGGGTATTCTACAGAATTGAATATGAGGACTTCCAGAAGTATTCACAAGAGAACATAATTCTATCAGTCCAAGCAAGATTCCAGAATTTTACTAGCCTTTGCTCGGCTTTGCCGACAGAAGCCACCAGGGTTTTCTGCCCAGCCTGGGGCCAGAGCCAGACGCCTTGCTGCGGGCCAACCGAACAATATAGTTGAGATGTGAGCATGCCTGCCTGATTCGGCTGCATTGGGTTGAGACGTATATCACTATTTGATTCTGGGTTGAGGAATTGCCGTAGTCTTTGGAGGGCCCAGGTTCAAGAGCGGATGGAGGAACCATCATATGCCTCACTTGTAGCATACGAAACAGCGAAGCTCCACCTCTGACTTCGCCAGGAAGCCGCAGACGAAGGTGTAGATGTTGCGGGCCAACTGCGCTTGAAGCTGAAGGACTGAATGGACTATGGGTTGCAGTTGCCTCGCAGCTTTTGTCACGACATCCCCTGCTGTGTCCTGCGCTTCTGGGTAAGTTTGCTACATGCTGCCTCGTGTTCCAGGCCAAAAGTTTCGTGAACCCCCACACCACAATTGCTGAAGTGGGTGACGTTCGCATCGTTGACTTCAACGGCACGTGCCTGACTTGTGCCTTGGAGAAGGAATCGTCACTAGCGTGTCGCCTGCTTCAGCACGCCGCGTGAAGAAAGACTGACATGACTTTTCCATTGAAGGCCCCGTGTACTGATGGATTGAGCGTAAGAGTCTTACACACAGGCAAGAAAATAAGAAGCATAGTGGTCCAAGGCGGCAAATCACCGTATTGCGCGACGTTGAATGCCTTCGACAAGGACCGCGGAATGCAAGCAGCAAGCTTGCAACGGTGTGCGATGGGAAATCGGGCAATTCGGGAGAAGGGGATAAATTAAAGGTTGAGAGCGGGACTTATGCCTTGGCAGCTCTGCAAGGACACAGGACCTGAGAAGGCATGCACTGGGACTATGACACCTGGACAAAAGTTCAGCTTGAGCCTGAGCATCAAGTCACTGAGGCATAATGACTTGAATGACTTTTTACGATGTCCTGTAAGGCTGGACTGTGTCTGACAAGGAGTATGACCTCCTGTTGACTATGCCAATCTCGTCTCTAGGCCTTTGAGAGCGAGGGCTGCCATTCATTGTGCAAGTTCAAAGACGAATTCGATCAGCTCGGCGAATCCACACTGAAGTTGCAAGCTTGCCAAATGCAATGGCAGAGTCGAGGTGTGTCCTCGCACTGCCAAGCTTATGTTGGTCTTCTATCACTCGTGGCATGTCAGAGCTGATATTTTCCAGGATCCCGTCTCAGCCAGGTGACGACTTGAATTTCGAGGTGCAGATCTTTTCAGCAGTTGATGCATCAGGCTGTGCCAATGATGCTTTGAGAATTGATCGGATGAGTGACCCGTTGTCCTGCCAACCAGGCCAGAATAGCAAGGAGATCACGGGGAGGCCAGAATATACATGGTTTGCATTTGCCACAGGCTTGACAAGTGTCAGCATCCGTTGACTTTGACTGATCAAGACACCTAAGAATTACAGACTTTGCTGGTCATGGTTCTCTGCTAGCATAGACTGCCCACTCCTCGCTACTCTGTCAACCTGTCCTGTGCAGGCAAGTTACGCAGTGGATTGCGCTCGCCTTGCTGGGAACTCCAAAACACAACGTGTGGTACAAAATCGCACCTGGGATGCAAATTCTGATTCTTGAGATCCAGCCACGCACTTGGAGTGCCTGGCATGTTCTTTCTCAGGGCGTCTCCCTGAACGGTGACTTCTCCCGGGGTGTGCAGACCATCTCGAACAAAGTGCCAGTTCCAGAAGAAGCCGTGAAGGAGCCGAACATGGAGCGATGCAATGGCAAAGCAGAAAAGACTAGTCACAGGAGCTTTCGTTTCTCTTATCTCAAATTGCCCAAGCAGCTTCACGGGTGACTGTTTTAGCACCTGCTTCTCTTCTGCTTCTTTTGTTTTGTCGTTTCCCGCTGCTTTTCAGCCCGGCATCAGAAAGCAATGCATGTTTGTTTTTTTAAACCACAAACGTCCTTCGCTTTTTGTTTGGTTGATTGCTTGCTTGCTTGCTCGCTCGCGTGTTTGCCCATTTGCCAGTTTGCTGGCTTGCCTGTTGGGCTGTTTTTGCTGTTTGCTCGCTCGTGTGTTTCGTGTGTTTCGTTTCGTTTGGTTTTGGTTCGGTGTCTTTGCTTGATTGCTTGTTTGTTTGATTGAGTGATTGGTTGATTGATGGATGGATGGATTGATTGATTTGACTTTATTGGTTGCTCGAGCCTTGAGTTGGCGGGTTGTTGGATGGATGGATGGATAGTTGGATGAAAATGAACGAATGACGAATGAATGAAGGAACGTATTAAAAAAACGCATGAAATGGCATGAATGACATGACATGACATGACATGCCATGGCATGACATGACATGGCATGACATGGCATGGCATGACATGACATGACATGACAGAATGAATGAATGAATGAATGAATGAATGAATGAATGAATGAATGAATGAATTAATGAATTAATGAATGAATGAATGAATGAATGAATGAATGAATGAATGAATGAATGAATGAATGAATGAACGAACGAACGAACGAACGAATGAAATTAATGAATGAATGAATGAATGAATGAATGAATGAGTGAATGCATGAATTAATCAATGAACGAACGAATGAATTAATGAATGAATGAATGAATGAATGAATGAATGAATGAATGAATGAACTCATGAATGAATGAATGAACTCATGAATGAATGAACGAACGAACGAAGGGATGGATGGAATGGAATGGAATGGAATGGAATGGATGGATGGATGGATGGATGGATGGATGGATGAATGGATGGATGGATGGATGGATTGATGGATGAATGAATGAATGAATGAATGAATGAATGCATGAATGAATGAATGAATGAATGAATGAATCAATGCATCAATGCATGAATTAATCAATGAACGAACGAATGAATTAATGAATGAATGAATGAATGAATGAATGAATGAATGAATGAATGAATGAATGAATGAATGAATGAATGAATGAACTCATGAATGAATGAATGAACGAATGAACGAATGAACGAATGAACGAACGATGGAACGAATGACGAACGAATGAGCGAACGAAGGAACGCACGACCGAACGAAGGAACGAAGGAACAAATGACCGAACAAATGCATGAATGAATGAAGGGAGGAAGGAAAGAAGGAAGGAGTGAAGGATTAGTGACCAAATGAATGCATGAATGAAACAAATGCATGAATGAAACAAATGAATGAATGAAATGAATGAATGAATGAATGAATGAATGAACGAACGAACAAATGAAATGAATGAATGAATGAATGAATGAATTAATGAATTAATGAATGAATGAATGAATGAATGAATGAATGAATCAATGAATGAATGAATGAATCAATGAATGAATGAATGAATGAAACAAATGAATGAATGGATGGATGAATGAATGAATGGATGGATGAATGAATGAATGAATGGATGAATGGATGAATGGATGGATGAGTGAAGCGAAGTGAAGTGAAGTGAAGTTAAGTGAAATGAAATGAATGATATGCACAAACGGGTTGAATGAATGCATGCCTGTATGAGTGAATGAGTGTATGCGTGATCTGGAATATGAATGACTGAATCAATTAATGAATGGATGGATGGACGGATGGATGGACGGATGGATGGATGGATGGATGAAATGGATCAATGAATTGGTGAATGAATGAATTCAAGTGAAATGAAGTGAAGTGAAGTGAAATGAACTGAAATGACTAACATCACGAATGGGTTGAATAACTGTTCATTCATTCACTCAGTCATTCATTTCATTTCATTTCATTTCAGTTCATGCCACTGCATTTCATGTCAGTTCATGTCATTTCATGTAATTTCATGTAAGTTCATGTCATTTCATGTCATGTCATTTCATGTCATTTCATGAATTCATTCATTCATTAATTCATTCATTCATCCATCCATTCATTCATCTGTTTCATTTCGTTTCAGTTCATGCCACTTCATGTCCTTTAATTGTTTTCATTGCATTCATGTCATTGATTCATGTCATTTGGTCATTCGCTCATTCGTTCATTCATTCATTCATTCACTCACTCATTCATTCATTCATTCATTCATTCATTCATTCATTCCTTCATTCATTCATTCATTCATTAATTCATTAATTCATTAATTTCATTCGTTCATTCATTAAGTACTTCGTTCATTCATTCATTCATTCATTCATTCATTCACTCATTCTTTCTTTCTTTCTTTCTTTCTTTCCTTCCTTCCTTCCTTCCTTCATTCCTTCATTCATACATACATACATATATACATGTGAACGAATGAAGGAGCGAAGGCGGGATGGAAGAAAGGAAGGAAGGAGGGAAGGAGCTGAGCAAAACACGCAAGAAAACTCACTTCCAAGCACGCAAACACGCAAGCATTCAAACAGACGACCACACACAAACAGAGAAACAGACAGGCAGACAGAGAGACATTCAGGCAGGCAGGCAAGTAAGAAAGAAGATGAGGGCAGAGGGTCTGCAGATTTCTCGAACCGCTGAAGGGGACACCATGCCCCCACATGTCTTGTTGCGCCAAACGCACTGCGCCTCCCTAGCCATGGGGGCATTTGGCCGTTTAAACAGGGGGCTCTAGCCCCATGACAGCCCTTGCGCGCCCTGACTTTTCGCAAAGCGCCGTCAAGCTTGCAGGCTACTCGCTTGCTCTTTTTTGCGCCATGATGCACGCTGCCCTCGCGGCAGATGGAAGCAACTTGACCCTCGGCTTTCCCCAAGCGCTCTGCAGATTCTGGGACCCGACAAGCCATCGTTCTCATGCTTCTGCTTTGCTTTGCCGTAGAAGATCAACTTGATCACCTTGACGGTCCTTTTTGCCCCGTAGTATTTGGGATCTGGCTTGATGTAGACGCAGCCTCCGCGTCGCGTCGCAAAAGTCTTTCTCCGGATGGGTGGGCGTCGGCTTTCTTGTGGGTCTTGCGCCTCATCACGTTGCTGCTAGCTTTGGCACACCTCTTCAAGGCTCCAACGTCCGTAAGCCCTATGGGAGACACAGCTCTGTCGAGGATCCAGCTCTGTCCCGAGAGCTCCAGCTCTGTCCCGGGAGCTAGCCTCTTTTCTTTTTGGGCTCGAGTCTGCCTGCAAGCTGCTTGATGAGCATGTCATAGTTGGCGCGTTTCACTGCCGCTGCAATCTCTTCCTGTAGCCTGGCAGCGCGCGACTTCCCACTGCTTCAGCTTTGCCAGAAAGTCGGACTCTAAGGCCTTGCGCGCTGGCCACCTATATTTCGCTCGTAGGCGCCCACTATCATCTTCCAACCTTCAATTCGTTCCCGGTCTCCGCGTTCACCGTCACCGAAGCTGTGAGGATGCAGCTGACGCGAGGCTCGCGACCCTTGGCAGTGCCATGGACGCGCCCTATGGCCCAGCGCGGGGTTTTCTCGAACCGCTGAAAGGGGCTACTCGTGTGCGCCCGCGATTCATTCTTGTTGCGCCAAACAAGGCAGGCGGGGCTGGGGGAGCAAGCTAGCAACGAAACGAACGAAGCACATCTTCAAGCGAGCCACCAAGCAAGCAATCACATGCATGGCAAGACTCAAATAAGCACACTCTCTCACACACACACACGCACGCGCACACACACACACACAATGTAACCGAAAACGAGCCTACAAGAACAGAAGAAACCGAACGAACAGGCAACTACAAAAACAGAAAGGCAGCAGCCAAGAACTCATACCAAACAGCCAACTGACCGAGCTGTTCGTGAACCAACCCTTCACCCCGCCGCACGTCGGTTCGCCATCTGAATCTCATGAAGTCGCTGAATCACTGATTGAACGATTCATCGGTTCCTTGATTGAGCGGTTGGCTCTTCATTCACTCACTCCCCCACTCGCTCACTCATTCATGCATTAATTCATTCATTCATTCATTCATTCATTCATTCATTCATTCATGAGTTCATTCATTCATTCATTCATTCATTCATTCATTCATTCATTCATTCATTCATTAATTCATTCGTTCGTTCATTGATTAATTCATGCATTCATTCATTCATTCATTCATTCATTCATTCATTCATTCATTCATTCATTCATTCATTCATTCATTCATTTCGTTCGTTCGTTCGTTCGTTCATTCATTCATTCATTCATTCCATTTCATTTCATGTCATGTCATGTCATTTCATTTCATTTCATTTCATTTCATTTCATTTCATTTCATTTCATTTCATTTCATTCATTCATTCATTCATTCATTCATTCATTCATTCATTCATTCATTCATTCATTCATTCATTCATTCATGCACTCATGCACTCATGCATTCATGCATTCTTACATGCATTCATGCATTCATGCATTCATGCATTCATGCATTCGTCCGTCAGAGGTCCGTCCGTCCGTTCGCTGCTTCCTCCCTTCCTTCCTCCCTTCCTTCCTGCCTTCCTTCCTTTTTCCTTTATTTGTTTGTTTGCCTGCGGTAGCGTTTGCGCTTGTGTGGAACACGGGCAGACAATGTTGCACGGAAATGATGGCCTGTCATTACAACAACTAAGCGGTCTCCGTCTTGTACCATGCGCTCAGTCGCCGGTCAGTTCATCAATGCATTGAGCAGACTTGCAGGCCATCGTTCATGGAGCTCCCACCTCAGTTGTTGGCACTACCAGACATCACTAGACGCTCCCAGAGAGCCCCGCTTTTTTTCTGTTGCATTTCTCGTTGTTTCTTTCTGCAAAAGCCCGCACAAAGGCCTGCATCAAGAACCCGGACAATAGATACACCGTGGTGGAGTCGCAGCTCCAGAGGGACAAGTTCGCCGTAAATGCTTCCTGCGCGGCGGGTTGCGCCGGAAATGCCAAGGTGGAGAAGTGTGGCGCAGATGGTGAGCCCTACATACTGACAGGCTGCAAAGCGGATGTTTGCACCAGCCCAATGGTGGACATCTATGATGTCACTGAAGTGAGCTTGGAGCAACGAAACTTTGAGGTACTGGCGCGCTGCACTCCAGGAAAGGCTGATGGCACTGCAAAAGTCAAGAAGTGCAAGAAGCCAAACCAGCCTTATGAACTCGACGGCTGCACAGCATTCACCACTACAACGACTACCAGCACCACCACAACCACCACCACAACTACGACCACCAGCACAACTACGACTGTGAGCACAACTACAGTTACTACCACAAGCACAATCACTTCCACAACAACGACCACCACAACCGCGACATCCACAACCACCACCACCACAACCAGCACAACAACAGTTACCACAACCACAACCACAACCATCACAATCACCACGACATCTACGCTCACTACAACCGCAACGCTTACGTCAACGAGCACTAGCACGACCACAACAACTCAGACTAGCACAGCCACCAGCACAACCACCACTACAAGTACGAGCACGGTCACGACCACAACAACAAGCACCACAACGCTCACATCAACATCAACAAGCACCACAACCACTACAACAGTCATAACTACAGAAGGATCGACCACGACAAGCACGACCACAACAACTACAACGACGACATCTACTGTGACCAGCACTACGACCACCACCAGCACTAGCACTAGCACAACAACCAGCACAACAACAAGCACCAGCACTGAAACCACTACAACAACCAGCACAACCACCTTCACAACAACAAGCACGTCCACCATCACAAGCACTACAACAACAACTACCAGCACTAGTACAACCACCTACACAACCATAACCACAGCAACGAGCACAACAACAACGACCAGCACCAGCACAGGAACATCCACTACTACTACGACAAGCACCACAACAGTCACACAGACCACGACAGCTACAACGACTTCAACCAGTACCACCAGCACGTCCACCACAACAACCACCAGCACAACTACAACTTCGACAACGACCGTCACGACGACCACCACCACTACCACGACGACAACAACAACAACATCCACTACAACTACAAGCACGACCACAAGCACCACTACGTCTACTTCCACCACCACCACTACGTCAACGAGCACCACGACCACGACAACTACCACGACGTCTACCTCTACTACGACCACCAGCACCACAACCACAACATCAACCAGCACAACTACGTCCACCACCACCACCACCACAACTACCAGCACCAGCACCACAACGACCACAACAACCACAACCACAAGCACCACCACAACCACCACCACAACTTCAACCACGACTTCAACCACCACAACAACTTCAACAACCACAAGCACCACCACCACTTCAACCACAACGACCACGACAACAACCACAACCAGCACGAGCACCACAACAACAACCACAACATCAACAACCACTACGACAACCTCAACAACCACCACAACCACAACAACCAGTACGACAACCTCAACCACGACTTCCACCACAACGACTACCATAACGACTACATCTACCACCACTACAACTACAACCAGCACCTCCACTTCCACCACCACCACGACAAGCACCACCACATCAACCACTTCAACAAGCACCACAACTACAACAACCACAACAACGACTACAACATCAACAGTCACTACAACCACTACTACCAGCACTACTACTAGCACGACAACAACATCAACTTCCACTACTAGCACGAGTACAACGACTAGCACCACCACCCGACCCGGTCATCCATGCCTGGCACCTGTGGTAGATGGCCACTATTTTGCAGATAGATCGCACTGACATATTGTTGTGCTTGAAAGAGAGATCCCCTCTCATTGTGGAAAGTTGTGTACGACCATGCATGTGATTGATGAGATGCGTTTACAGCAGACCCGGCAAGTGAAACTATTGAGCATTGCGATGCAGGCCAACTTGACCGACAGACCCTGCCAAGGCTATGTTGTCACGGAGTCCGAGCTGTTTAGCACGGAATTTGCAGTTACAGAGTCTCGGAGGCATTTCAATTGCTTTTACTGACTGGAGCAAGTTTCAAGAGGGTGAGAGACATTTATTGGACCAAGGCGCAGTGCGCCCCAGGGTACCACGGCAAAGCAGCGGCAACCCCATGTGATGGGAACCTGGCACCTTACGCCTCCTGGCCAGTACACAAATAGAATGTTTTGCTGGGTTGAACAGCCGATACAGCGCTCCAAGATCCGTGCAACCCAAATGTGCACCCGCTTTCTCAATTCAAACACATGATGACTTGCAAATTGCGTTGCTGGACTCAATTTGACGGGCTGCTCAGATGCATGCCTCTCTAAAGAAGGATTGGGTAGAGGGGTTCACACAGTAAACCCGCATTGTATCTGAGGTGCTGAGTGGCTGCGAACGCGATAAAGTTTGCGTGTCTCCGAAGGCCTGCTCTGGGCATCAAAGGGAGCATGGTGTAGGGACTTGTGTCAGTTTGCTGCGACTCCTTTGAGGACACAGCGGGATATCTTGTCGATGAGCAGGCAGGTACCTTGCCAATATATGTTGCAGCATGAGAGATCCTCCTTATGCATCTCAGAGGATTGACATTTTTCCCACTGCCATGCCATCGGGGCTGATTTTGGGGGTTCAGCTGGACCCGTCAAGTTGCAGGCTTTCCCGGTGCGAAAGTTAGCCCTGGAACCGCGGACATGAGGCATCAGGTCGGTTGTTGCTTCGCAGGACCTCACCATGCATGACTTCCAGGTAAACGTGACCTGTGCAAAGGGCAGCTCGTCCGAATGCTATGCACATGTGCCCCAAGGCTCAGATATGTGCGCTGCTCTTGTTGAGGTTTTAGTGGCGCACCATCAGCAACACTTTGTCCTGAAGAAGAAACGCGGCAGTCTAAGAATCGGCAGATCTGCGGATGTTGCAGATGTAGCCCGAGGAAAGGAGGCAGATATGTAAGTAGTTGTTTGGCACAGCTTGTCGTATGCGAAACACTTTGGTGGTTCAACAGCAAGCCGCTTTTGAGTGGACCTCAAAACGGGCTTGGCAACCGATGCAACGAATTGTGCAATTCCTATCAGGACAGGAACATATATGTTTCATGCACATGGCATTAGACACGGCAAGTATCAGTGGGATCAGCGGGCTCGCAAATGCCGCAAGCGGTGTTGACCAAGCTCAGCAAGAACAGCAGCCAGTTGCGCGAAGGCTGCAACCAAATAAGGACCTCACGCGTCTTCTCCCTCACGCCCTCAAGTTGCCCAGTTCAACTGTCCTGCATGGCTCCTCGAACTCCAACCCGCCTTCCCCGGATAAGTCCCATCCACCTCCCCCCACTGCCAGCTGGCGGCAGCGCAAAAGCGTTGCATTCTTCCCGTGCGCGAAATGCCATAAGTAGTGCAAGCAATGAATCCACGTTTATATTCCTTCCGTGAATGTGCCGCCAGGACTTGAGGCAAAGAGGCCACAGAGTGGAGTTGCTGAAATCAATCGAGGCGAAAACAAATGCAAAAGCTGCAAATTCCACGTTCCGGTCTGTGCAAGCACGGGTCTTTATTGTAAACGCTTTTGGCTGGCGTTGACTGTGTTTTGGCGGAGTTGGACTGGTTTTTGGCCGGAGTTGGACCGGTTGTTTAGAGGATTTTAGCTGGTTTCTAGAGGGGAATTTGACTGGTTTCTTTGATCGGTTTGTAGGGAATTTGGACCGGTTTTAGAGGGGGTTTGGCTGGTTTTAGAGGGGAACTTTACCAGCTTTCTAGGGGGGATTTGACCGGTTTCTAGCAGGACTCTGGTCCGGTTTTTGGAGGGGATTTGACTGGTCCCTAGAATGGAATTTGCGCGGTTTCTAGGGGGGATTCAACCAGTTGAGGTTGCGATCCTGAGGGGGATTTTGGCCGCGCGAATTTCATCGTTTCAACTACAAAGCCTTCGCAAGTGAGTCAAAGCAAGTCACAAGTGAGTCATGTTGGTATTCGGTCGTTTTCGCAAGTCACTCGTAAGCTTGATCGCAAGCCACTCGCTCCTTCGGAACCCGAAGTGGACCCGTGGATTGGGAAAATCTGTTTGCCGGCTAGCCTGTCTACTTCAAGGAGCACATGGAGCCGTCAGAGTGGTTCCCTGCCACAAGGTCCTACACGTTGGCGGGATGCGAAAAGATTGTGCTTTGCTCCACGCAGTTGGAAAACAAGGGGTATCAGGCGCATGTTTGTGCTCATCCCACATTCGAGACTCAAGTTGCAGCACATTCATCTCATGCAAGTGACCTTGGCAGCCAGGCAAGAGTGTGTCAGTTTCATCTCGCAGGTGACTGAAGCCGCATTGGAGAAGCACGCCTTCGATGTGATTGGCCCTTATTTGTGTGTGTAGGTGCCAAGTGACAAGAGATAGCAAGAGATACAAGCGCTGTTGCATGCAGCCTCAGCACTTTCTGAGGACTGCCGAGTGTGCTGCTGGCTACAAGGGAAAGGCTGAAGTTGAGCCGTGTGTGACCGATGCGCCATATGCTCTGAAAGGTTGCGCCACGCGGCAGCAATCTTCAGCAATTTTTGGGAGCCCCAAACCTGAAACCGGGCATTGTACAATTTTGCCTCCCCACAACAGGTGGGATGGCGCGTTTAATGCGTTTGATTCTCAAACCTGGCTTCTGGCGGACGTGTTGCAGGACATATTGGACACATGTTTGGGGTTGCCTCTTGGAGCAGCTATCACTTTCTGGTTCCAGAAGCCGTGAGAACTGTCAATAAATCCATTTATGCTCTGAAATCGCTGGAGGAGTCAGACATAGAATGTGGCGATCATGTGCGTGCTTGTCATGTGTGTCACTGGTTGCTTTATTTGACTCACTGGGCGTAAAACAAATGCTATTTTTCCACAACCTCCACAACAGGTGAAATCCACATCAGTATAAGGCTATCAGCCGGAAGTGAGAGTAAAGGCACTCTTCTTGAGCAGAAGAGATGGGACACATAAAAGCAAGCAGCCTGAAGAGAAGTACATATTGCCTTGTTTCCTGCAACCTCCACTGGTGACCTGAGTCACTGGCAAAATATAATGGGTAGTCTACTCTCGCCATCCTTGCCTTGAATTCTGGGAGGGTTTTCTCAGACTCCTCATATCGCATATATATATATGTAAATATCGCCGAACCCCTTCTGAAGGGCGTGCCTGCAGTTTACTTTGTCAACTAGGCAGATTATGCCATTATCCGGGAGGTGCATCGCAGAAGCCTAGATACGCCGCTGAAGAACGTTCAGCTAACAAAAGTCATGTCCCGTGTTGACTGGGCCACCGATGACGAAGGGAAATCCGGTGGCAGACACATGATGCGCCAACACAACGCCCCGAATCTCGCTTCGGAGTACCTGAGGAAAAAGCGTCAAGCCGTCAAGCGTTTTGACTTAGCGTGGAAGGTTCTTCTCACATTCAACCTGGAACATAAACAACATCATGAAGGCATTATGAGTCTCTAGCAATAGTTCGTCAGATGTTCGCCCGAGAACGTTCCTTATGCAGAAGTAAAAGCTAGGCACTTGGCGAACCTTAGGCAGTCGACTCCCAACATCAACAAGCTGCTACGACAGCAAAGCCATGTTTTCGGACTGGCCACCGCCCGGGTAACTGGATGGCTTCAGCAATTTGGACGGCCCTTCGCAGTTTTTACAAAAGCGCTGGGGTACCCTGCCAGCCGGTCTTGTTTTTCAGCAAGCCCGCAAGGAGCTTGTGGTGGAAGTTCTTGGCCAGAATCCGGCCGAATCATGTCACGGCCTGAAAAGCTTGCAGGATCCTAAGGTGAACATTTCCGAAGGTTTTGCATTCCTACATACTTTCGAATTCTTTACCCCTTACGTGGAACGATATAGACCTTGAAACATCAGATGGTGCAAGAGACCACAACGCCGTCCCGCGTGAGGGGTTGTTTCTCATTTGTCCTCGCCTGAGGCGAGGGTATGTGGTTGATAGCCGCACGTCAACTGACCGAGGGTTAGTAACCCTGCTCCAAAGTGATGCAGGACCGACTGTTCCCATGTTCCATGTTCTTAGGATGCAGTTCATTTTGTCCATTGCTCACCCATTCCTGGAGTGACTGCGAAAGCTCAGACTGGTTTGCCAAGGTTCCAGACACAACCATTTGCACTGTCCCAGCCGCGATTGGGTGCCTCGGCACAGAAGTTCGGGGCCCTCCAAGTGGCGCTTCCATTGTCTGGCAACATTCCCATAGAAGCATGTGACCGGAGGTGTTGTTCCGCAGGTACATCGTGCAAGCTCAGTCACTCCAGATCTTCGACTTCAATGTGACTGTCAGCTGTCGCAAAGGCTACTATGGCACAGCGGCGATTGCACCTTGCAAGAGCGAGGGGGCAGTGCAGTTGTCTGGCTGCAACAAGAGCCTCGGCAATTCTTGTCTGCCTTATTTTTTGGCATCGAGGGTAGTGCCAGTATTGAAGGGAGTCTGAGAGATGAGACAGTTGTGCCTCCACGGTGTACAGCCGGGTCAAGATGCCAATTCCACGTCACGGGTGGGAACGCGCTGCCCCCTGAGCTTCCTGGAGATGTCAGAGCCGTTGAACTGAGATACCGAGGATTGAGAACTGCGAAAGGCCACTTGATCCCAGAGGCTTCAAACTCACGGCAGCTTGCCAGCACTTGAACTGCTGATGGACCTTGGCAGACTGGCAAAGCATGGGGGGTTTTGCCCCCAAGCGAAAGCGCGAGTGCATGCAAGATAATTGTTTTGCAGGAGACCAGCACGAGTATTCATCAGCCCCAGGCTCAGCTGGTACTCAACATTCTGCAAGGCGAACCGCTATGCTTTCGTAGCGCAGAGAAGTGACATGTTCATGGATGCTTTGGAGAGAGATGGGCAATTCACAACCCCTTCTTGCTGATAGCGCATGCCGTTCAACAGCCAGTTCAGCTGTCCAGTCTGCAGATCAACCAAGGTTTCAGGTGGCTGCTGAGTGCGCCGCAGGCTACCACGGCCTCGCAAAGGTGACAGCCTGCACCGTTGCGGATGAGCCGTACGTCGCATTCTCAGAGGTTGACTTTCATACTCTGATCTTGGCGCCGTGCCTCAAGCCGAAACCAGGTTTTGGCCGGTTGCGAGCCAACCAAAGTCTGCAAAGCGCCTTCCACGTCAGAGGCGCCTACCTGCCAAGCATCCACATGACTTACCACATTTCAAAGCGAAGATTGTGCGCAGGGCTATGTCCTCAAGGAACGCAGCGTGGAGGTACATATGCCTTGCCCCCATTCGGTGACGGGTGAGAGGTCTCCAGTTGCCCCAAGTGCCTAGCATTGCCTGGTGCCGATATGTCTTGTCTTGGACCTTTTGCAGTTTGGTGTCAGGTTTGACGTTGCAGCCAAATGTGCGGCTGGCTTTGTCGGCGACGCTGCAGTGAAGCCTTGCGCAGATAACTTGCAGGAATACCAGCTGCTCCTTGGCCGGTTTTTCTTGCTGGCCTTGCATCTGGTTGTTCTAAGAGCACACTAGCGGATGATTCTTGAACCAAAGCAATCTATGACCGCAAGGAGCGGCTGCAAGCCCATCACAACATGCACTGCGGCCACAGCTTCAGCAAACTACGTCGTCGAAGAAAAGTCCTTGGACGTGCATTCCTTTCAGGCCAGAGCGCAGCAGCAGCCTTCTCACTGATTCAGATGCTGTCCCCACAAAGAATGACAGAATCTTCACAGATTTCAGCATGGATATGCATCCCTCCAGATTCGTAAGTACATTCAACTATTTGGGCCAAATGGTCGTGAACCCTTCCAGAAGTTAAGCTTCCAGATGAGCACTTACCACCACGCATGATGGCGAGGTCTCCGTGGCGTGTGCCAACGGCTTCTCCGGAACCGCCAAAGTAACGCCCTGCGACCAGCATTTGAAGCCAGGGGCTGAGTTTGGAGACTTCGACTTCAGAGGAATGCCATTGCTTTTGAGTTTGTTTCCTTTTGAGTTTGATTTCAATCCTTCATTGCAACTGGCATTCCCAAAGCTGTGGTTCCCTTCGAGACATTCCCTGCTGTGCGTGACGTAGTGTGTGCTTGTGTGAGTTTTCAATGCGCAAGGCCCTACCGCCTGTCGGGGTGCTATAAAGCTGGTGACACGTGTATCTCCCCCAGGGATAGCACTGGCTATTTGGTGAAGGCAGCTCGGTAAAAAAGACTGAGCACTTAAGAATTTGCATGGTTTTGCAATGTTGTGCAGTGTTTTGCACCTGTTGTTGCACGCGCACTTCCAGACTCAGGAGCACAATTTAGTGGTCGCCTGGCTTAACGTTATGGCGTGCGCGTCGTTGAATCGTCTCCAGCATTAGGGCAGCTCCTTCAATGTGGCCGCGAAGTGTCAATCAACCCATACGGGTCAGCCCAAAGCGGTGGGCTGTCCTGAAGCGGGCACAGCCGCTTGGAAAAGTATGGCGCGAGGAGAACTGCTGTTTGAAGCATGACAATTAATCAGCAATCAGCTTCATGCCAAGTCATGTGTGGGTTTTGGTTGATGGTGCACCTGTCATTGTTGCAAGTTGCAAGGCAGGGTATGCAACATTTGTCGGAACAAGCAGCAGAACATGAAAGCAGTCATTGGGGGAGAGGAGGCAGAACCCATGATATTTGCACTCAGGAATATGCGCTGACTGGCTGCACGCCGAAAATCGCATGCATGTCAGATCCCAATGCTGAGGGCTATAGAATCACAGAACCTCGTCCAGGATATCTGTAAGGCACAGTGATGGTTCCAAACTTTGAACGAACCAATCAAGCATGATCTTCAACAAGAGCAGGCAGGCAACGGTTCTGGCATCTGCTGCACATATAGCGGGAATGTGAAGCCAAGGAAGCCAGCACAGTGGTTCTCCCCTACCAGTTCGATGTTACTGCGAAGTGTGCACCGGGGTATGTTGGAACGGCAGCGATTGCCCCGTGCCAGAAGGCGCATACTTCCTATGCGACCCAGATGCAAGATCCTTGCCCTTGATGTTTTCTTGGGCTCAGCTCATGTGATTCGCTGGGTCTTAGGTATTGAGTGGATGTACAAAAGATACCACAGTTTGTACTCGACCGTCTATCGACGGATATTCGGTCAATGAAGTCGAGATGCCTGGCTGCATTCACTTTTGCCCCTAGAGTGCTGGATGGCCAACAATGCTCATACGAGCCTCTTGTTGTTTGCAATTCCTAGGCTTTTGTATGGTAGCTTCAATGTCAGCGCACAATGTGCTCCTGGCTATACCGGAACTCCCTCCGCCATTCCTTGCTCTATAACAGGTGCCGCACTGAGCTCAAGCCATTTCACTTGGGAGGATCAGCGCATCAGCCCCTGGCTTGTCAGTTAGTAGACATTATCCGACTAGTAAGTGTTTTGCCAGGCTGCACTGTTTTCAGGTGGGGACTACATCCTCGGCGGCTGCAAGCTAGTTGAGACTCTTGGCGAGGTGTCAGACCTGCAACTTGGTGCTTTTTGATGTCAACGGTCAAGCTGCTTGCTTGATCTTACTTGGAGTTGGATGACGTTGCCGCGCTTGCAAGTTGAGGAAGTGCCTGGCCCCCCCCAACGCCGTGGGCTACAAGCTGCACGAAGCAGATCTTCGAGTGGAGCCTTGCTAAAAGATAGGCTTGAAAAGGACGATTTATCGTTTTTGGAGAGCCTTTCAGAATTTCATGGCGCAAGCCATCCCAAGTGCCGATGTCCACCTCGGGATTTCCCAATGCTTTCAGCCAGCAAGCACAGACCAGGACGGATTTTCAGTTTCTGCCAAATGCGATATCGGGTACATCGGCCTTCTGGCAGCAGATGTTTGTTGCTTTCGGACTCCCATGTCCGCCATGTCTCCATTCGGCGAAAGAGTCTCAGAAAGCTGCCAGGTTCTGCCGTGGCGGCCCCCTGCACCCAGCATGGTGGAGCCTACATCCTCAGTGGTTGCAATCAAGTCGTCACCTGCACTGGTCCACCTGATGCAACAGGCCGGGAATTTCAATCCGCGGCATTGCAGAGTTTGAAGGAAGTCTGTCATGGTGCGAAAAGAACATGGAAAAAGCAACCAACCCTGATGGGAATTGGTTGGCAAGCAATCCTGCGATCCAGGCAGGATTCTTACTCGGTTTTTTGAGCTGTGTGACATGATAAATGGAACGGTTTCTCCACTGCATCAGCCTTTTGCAGAGCATTTGGCCGCCGACCTTGTTGAAACTTCCCATTGTGCGCGGAGGGCCAAAGCAGATTTGTCATTTAACGGCAGTCCTTTGGAAAGGCATGAATCTTGGCATGTCTAGGCTACTTGATCACGGAGACCAGCACCAACGAGCATGACTTCCAAGTCGCCTCCAAGTGTGCTCCGGGCTGGACCGGCACCGTCTCTCGGACTGAATGGTGACACATGACTCGTGAGGGATTTGGTGTGGCTAGCAACACAGAAGCAAGCTGGCAAGTATGCAGCAATACTATGATAGACACGCAGGCACCACGGCGCATGCAGGCAGATTATTGCAAGTAGCCGTTGACCTGGACATCAAAAGAATCCAGGCAGGTTTCGCCACAGCTTCAAACATCGTGGTCGGTAGGGCCGAGCGTTCGAAATCAAGAAGCGGAGTTCCCCAGGGAAAAGAGAGGGTTTAGTTAGAACCATGGCATCGTCAATTCACGATCAGAATAGGATCCTATCAAGTGATCCCGATCAGCTAAAGCCATCAGAGTCAGACATTGCGACTACTACATCTCAGATACTCCATCCCGCTTGGTGCAAGAAGCATTGGGTACCTGACCTGCGAATAGAAGTGCGAAGAGAGCAGTGTAACATGGGAACTCCAACTCGCCAAATACGGACAGGACAACAACGCCTTGCTACTGGATGCCGTTAAAATCACAATACTGCTCAATGAGCAGGCAGGGACCATCGCAACATAGAAAGACCCCTGGCGATAGAGTCTCACGAGCAGCATCATTATTCAAGTTGCAGAAAGGGCAAGGGCAATGGAAAGCACCACAAGGGCAAAGGCTACAGCGTTGGACAAGGCAATCCACTCCAAAGACAACATGGATATGGCAACGGAAATGGATTCGGCAGCAACAAAGGAAACGCATACTGCAACAGCCAACATGCAGGTAAAGGAGGAAACAGAAAACATGCGACAAACGTTTGCTACAGATGAGGGCAGCCAGGACACGTGGCGAAGCAATGCAGAGTGGCGCAGGGACAGCAGCCAGCGCTTCCGCAACCAGCAGATCCAGCACCAGTGCTCATCCTCTCAGGATTACGAGAGGAAACAACTGCCACGGTCGGCGCAGCGCAACAACTCACAGAAGACAACAAGCAGGTCTGGTGATTGACTGCTGTGTGGCTACACATATTTGCCCACCATGGTTTGTAACGCAGTTTCCACCGAACGACTTGAGCGAGGAACCGGGTCGCAACTGAGAATCGCGACCAATAACGCATTAAGCTGCACAGATAGATGGGTTTGCGTGACAAACGACAATGGGCAACAGATTGTCATAACTACCTTTCTACGTTTGCAAGGTTAACCAGCGACTACTTTCGGTTACACGCAGCGCGCAGCAAGGTCAGAGCGGCGTGATAGCGCCAACTACAACACTCACACCACATGGCGCGGCGGATGCAGGATTCGCAGGTGACTACTGGCAGCTCAACACAGAGGGTGAGCTCGCCAGAGCACAGAGAAATATTGACACAGAGCGTAGCGACAGATGTGGAACGGGGAACGACAAACTACCAGAGACACTGCAACGACAACTGGCGGCAAAGTCACAACTGAAGAGTGCGCAGCAGAAGGTTAGACCACAAGTGGCTCAACGCAACCCACGCGCAAAACTGAGAGGAAAGCAGCCACCAACAACACAGGAGCCAGCAGTATCACACGCCACACCACATAACCTTGCCCTTCACAATTACATCATGGAGGGGATTACTGGCGCAGAGAAGTCCCACAACTACTGGAAACGAGTACATGTTGAGCCACGCGCGCCATTTTGCACGGCAGAGCAAACACGTGACGCGCCAGACATCAACGCCTCCCGCCGTCGAGACAGACAAAAGTGCAACCAGCTGGAGAGGAAAATGACTCCAGATGAATGGGCGAACAGACAAGCCTTGGGCAGGTTGGGCAAACTTTGAGGAACGTCAGGATTTTTCAATTAACATGGAATCAGACGACGGGGAACAACAACAAGGCGCAACAGCAAAACTAGCGCAGCGCCAAAGCAACCAACAGGAGATACCGCCTTGCAGGCAGGAGTTGGCGAATCCTCAGTCAGACCGGGATGATGTCTGACGGCAGATTTCAACGTACAGTTCCCAGTCACATGTGGAGCTGAGCGAACGCGGAACACTGTTGACAAATCAGAACATGAAAGGCGCAAACCCGACAGGACTACAACAGAGACATCGCAGTGGAACGTCCACCTCTGCCCTGAAGGCAGATCGTGCCACGCAAACGGATCCTGCAACTTTTGGACTGTGTGTACACATAGGTCCATGGAAGGCGCCAAATGCTAGCGCAACACCGCGCCAGCAGATGGCAAGAGACAGAGCATAATGTTGCAGGGCCAACATCACCATTGGCGACATCACCAACATACCCGAGAGGGCCACCGTTGCCAGCGCCGCCTACATCGCCAACAAAAGAAGCGTGGGCAAGCAGCAGCGCGCCGCAACCGAAAGACAAACAGAAGCGACCTGTTGCAAGAATGACGATCCGTGCCATCAAGCTTACAACGAGAGACAGCGAACGAGCGAAGCCGCACCAAACAAAGATGCACGAAAAACGGAAAAGGAAGGATCCTACTAGAGCCTGGGCCCAGAACAAGTTGTGCAAGGTATGAGCTCCAACAACAATCTAGCACCAAGGGTCTACGGGCGCCAAAGAAACAGCCTTTTGTGGACCACATGGTGTTGCGCGCCAGCCCACGCAACGCGATGACGACGCTCAGCGTGCGCATGTCGGACATCCGCGCGGAGGTCTTTGCAAAAGCAATGAAAACAGCCCTCATGGTTTCCCCCCAAAACACAGCAGCGCAAAAGCAACGATATTGCGCAAGAGCCTCAGTCCCCTTTCTACAACGAAACCCTTCTGCCACGCAGTCGAGAATAATGCATTTGAAATTGAATCCGTTCCGCTTCACATGGAGCTGCAACTGGTTTAAGCTGAATATGGGTTGTTCCCGAATCAACGAGTCAAATTAGTTGTTGTTCATATATGAGTTTTGATAGGAATTGTGGTGTTTGACCATCATGGCATCGAATTAGACTCGTCACTAATTTAGGCGTTGCTTTTGCAATTTTGGTCGAAGCCAAACCAATTCTGCTTGTTTAGAACCTGCATGGAGTATCGCAAGTACTTCAGGAGGGTTGCGCTTATATTCAAAAGTACATATTATATATTACTTTAGAGCCTCCGGCTCAGTCCGCCGACATTGTCCTCTCCCTTTTCTCCGTCTTCCTCTCTGCCTTGTCTCCCTTGTGTGTTCTGTCGTCCTCTCTCCCTCCCTCTGCTCCCATCCTCCCCATCCCCCCAAGCCTCTCTCTCCCCAATCTCCCTCTCTCGTATGTATGTATGTATGTATGTATGTATGTATGTATGTATGTATGTATGTATGTAGGTAGGTAGGTAGGTAGGTAGGTAGGTAGGTAGGTAGGTAGGTATGTATGTAATGCATGTATGTATGTATGTATGTATGTATGTATGTATGTATGTATGTATGTATGCATGCATGAATGTATGCATGTATGTTTGTATGTAATGTATGTATGAAATGTATGTATGTATGCATGCATGCATGCATGCATGCATGTATGTATGTATGTATGTATGTATTTCCCGCAAAAAAACACGGTCTTTCCAGCGTTTTCACAAAGAGGACGTCCAAAAAACATTGAGTTTTTCCAGATTTTCGGCAAACGGATGCAGGAAGCCCAAGCCAGCAAAAAAGCCGGCAGGGGGAATCGAGCCTGAGACCCCTGTTTTGCGACACCGGCTCCCCGAAGACTACGTTTAGTGGAACGTCATCAAATTGCCGCGCGGTACGTGGGGGACCCCCCTAGACGTCGGGTGGGGGGGGTTAGGGGGGGGGTTATCCTCTATCCTCCAGTAAGTATCCGACACGCCGAGCAATGTCGGCGGATATTGTACACATATGTGTATATATATATATGTGTGTATAATATGTATATATTTACATATTCATAGAGATGTGCACGTGCACATGGATACATGCAGATACACATCGACACAAGCAAGCGCGCGCACGGCACAAGATAGGGCACTGAGCCGCCTGGCTTTTTCATGCCATTGCAACCAAGGCAATTGCCTCCCCATGCTCTCAGAGCGGAGCTCCCTACCAGCTAGCAGGCTGCACCCGAGACAAGTTGTGCGCAGCTCCAGTGGACTCTACTGGCTACAAACTGAAGGACCGTTGTCTTGCACTGCACGTTCACTGAATTCTCATGCAACGCAATCTGTGGACGTGGTATGTTGGTCCAGTTTGGAGCTTGTTCCAGTTGAATGCACTTCTTGCATGGTGAAGCGGTTTGTAAGAATGCTGCAGCTGATGCAGTTTAGATGCAGTCAGATGAGTGGGATGAGAATCCTTATTGCTACAGTTGGTCGCAGATTGCTCTCCATGCGATTCGTTTCAGATGTTTTTTCAAGGTTTACACACGTTCACAATATACCTGCGGTGTTGGAAACTGTTGCCGCCAATCACAATTTGATGATTCATCATCTATCATCCTCCACTTAAACCTGGAGATCTTACCGCCGCTTGTGACTGAGGAGAACAATGCCTGGCAGAGCACCTTTGACGTCACGGCCGACTGCGCAGTCGGCTACTCTGGCAAAGCAGAGGTGAAGCCATGTGCCGCGGATGGCGCGCGATACGTGCTGACGGGTTGCACAAAGTGACATCCCGTTGCTCGGAAGTCGCGTTTGCTTGTGAACCGGCCGCTCCAGACCTGGAGCTGGCCAGTTGAAGGCCCCAAGGATCTTCAGCACGGCCTTTGGAGGGCAAACGGTGAATTGTATAGAGCGGATAGCTTTGGATTCTTTGGATGTGACACATCCTAGGGAGGATCTCCCGATAGCTTTCAAGATGTTAGGCAGAGGTTCCTCTGCACCTGCAGTGGCTGCAAAGCAACAGCCGCTCCCGGATTCGCGGCAACGCGTGACAAAAGCAGTGCGGTTGACTGATTGATTCCATTTGGCGCAACCCACGGGCAGAATTCCTTATGAGAGCAAAGCAAGTCTGATCTGTCGTGCAACGTGGCACAAACCGTGTGGGCGTCCCATCATGCAGGGAGCGCAAGGCAGGCAGAGCTGGGCATGTATGGCACTTGCGGTGATTTTGCATCCCGGCCCAGGCTGAAGCGGTTCATGGAGTTTGGGGACTCTGCTCACTTGGCATGCTGAAACTGCCGCACAGAAAGATGCCAGCATGAAGCGCCAGGCACACTCCGGCGACCTCCAAAGAGCTCGCGGGAAGGAAGCGTGGCAGGATTAGATCAACGGGGTTTCGGCAGGCAATCTGTTTTTTTCAGAAGCGGTCGTTTCGGGCATGCCATGCCTGGCCGCATCCAAGATCATCGCTCGCAAAGATAGATTTGAGCGCGAAAGGAAGGCGCTCCAGTTTGTCCAAAGGCACACAGGCGGCTCGGCCAAAGAGATGATCCTCTCTTGTCGCAGACTGCGAGTGGCAGTCTGCTGGCCTCATTATTTTACCATGGTCAAAGTCACCCCCTAAGTGGTGGGTTAAAGGAAAACAACCCCATTTCTGACTTTGATAACCCCCAAAAACCGTCAAAATAATGACCCCTGGTCTGGGTACCTTGCCCTGGCAGGTGTTCGGAAGAAGGAGCCACTCCGAGGTGAATTGTTGCAGTTGCGCAGTAGCTTCTGGAAGACTGAAAAGATCAGGCGGGCTCGCAGAGAGTCGCAGTACAGCTCAGATGAGTTGGGAAGAGCGGTGCTCGTGGCAGGCGATGGGTGGAGCTTGATGAGCACACTGAAATTCTGGTGATTTGGACACAGAAGCCTCCACCATCGCTGGTCTACAAGATTGAGGCACGCCGTGTTATGTTTGGCGTGTGTGAGGCGACAGTCCCCAGCGGCCTGGCACTGGCCAAGCTTGTTGCCAGCAGGATTTGCCTGTGTGTGGTAATCCTTCCGCTAAAACTAGATACCCCCCCTCCACAAATTGTATAGAAGTTCACCCTCGGGATAGGGTCCCAGGGGCTGCCACTACTATTGTAAGGGCAAACATGAAATTACATTTAGCCAGTACGACCGAAGTTTGGGTCGCCGAGAAATCGAGGAGTTTAGAATTTGCTTAGTAGCAGTGGGACATTTCGTCTGCAAAAATTCGTTTGTTGCTAGGGTGAAGTGAGAATGAGACGTAGGGGCAAGGGATCATCATGCTTGTTCAGCTGTCAAAGCAGGCTCCCGTCAAACTGGCTGGTTTCCTTGTAGAAGCCGAAGGGGGGTTCTCTATTCTGCGACCAGTGACGTGTTCTTGGATGCAAATCCCGAGGAGCTTCAACCAAAGGCAACTTGGCCATGCGGAAAGGTCAACGCAGACAAAGCCATACCCCTCAGACGCTGAGCGAGAAATAAGCTGCCACAATGTGTGTTTCCCGAAAAAGCTGCTGGCAGCTGCTTTGAGGCGTCTATGAGATGCAGGACCTGAGGGATGTGGATGCAAGCAAGCCGTACTTGAGCATCTTCGCCTACTTCCGAAAGAGCCATATTCTGCAAGAAGAAGCTCGCAAAGTAAGGTATGTTTGAGTGCGTGTGTGCGTGTGCTACTCTGTCGCGATGTCAATATTGCGCCTTGTGTCCAGTGAAGGTTCAGGATCAAAAACTGATGCAGTGTGCACTCCATCCTTGCAGTCGGGATCCACGGCATTCTATTTGTTGCAGCTGGCGCTTGGTTGCCAGGCCAGTCTAAGACATAAGTAGTTTCGCTGCATGTTGTGCAGCAGTCTTTAATTGGCATTCAGAATTTGAGTTGTTTGCAGTCTGCACTGAGGAGAGGCCTCATTCTGGTAGCAGAAACTGAGGAGGCGGGTAGGCTAGTTGCGGAAATTATTGAAGTAGGCCAGTATGACAGTACGTGTTTGCATAGTGGCATAGTTGGCATGGCCGTTTGTTGCGCATGTTTGCTCCACAGGACTTCGAGACGTGGCTCAACGCCTTGGGCCAATTCGCCTCTTGGCGAAGCGTAGAAAGCATTTGGCAAATGTGCCAAGCGTTCCTTTGCTCCAAGGTGGGAGTAAGCAGCACCAACTTCAAATGGAATCGAGGAGTCACTGCCATACTCGGCTGTTTGCTGAATCTGATGTTGGCCTGTAAGTTGGTTCCGCTAAAAACCAAAACCTGCAAGGTCGAGTCGAGTCGAGTGTATCTCATGTTTTCCTTGAGATTGTGCAACCGTGCATGTGTGTGCGTGTGTGTCTGGAAGTATGTCTACAGGTGTGTGTGTTTTTGTGCTTGTGTGTGTGTGCCCCTGTGTCGTGCATGATGCTGTGCGAGCCAGGACTCGATCGCGAGTGAAGTCTTGAATCAGCCATGCATGACTTGCCGGAAACCGGCCAAACGTTGTGCAGGTTACACATTGGCATGTACATTGTTGAATCAATGTATACGCATACATGTGCATGAAATACATACATGCACATACCCTTCCAACATCCATGGTGTGTTTACGTGCGCGCGCACGGTAGTAGCTGCCGTTCGAATTGCTGTTCTACACGCTGGTGAAAAGGGCGTTGCGGCTCGATGATCATTGTAGCCTGGGGATGGCGTCCTATCCAGTTATGTTCTCTTGGGCCAGCACGACCTCAGAGATTCACTTGGCCCGGATGGACAACGCTGCTGCAAGCAAGGAAGAGCGCACAGTCGCAACCCATCGTTTCTTCGGTGGTCGCCCAACGATTTGCGTGATGATTTCCTTCCTGCCCCACTGAGCTCAATTCCCACAGACAATGGCTTGCGCGCCCGCGAGAAGCGGGCCCAATATAAACAAGCCTTTGGTTTCTATTCCCCCTTCTCGGGGCCGGGCCACAAAAAAAAAAAACAGGCCCGGAGAAAAAAGGCAAAACAATGAGATCCGAAGGATAAACAAATAATAATAAACTGGGGGACCGCCCCAGTGGAAACAAGCGGTCAACACTAGTGGTGGCCGGTTCCAGTATACAAAACGGTATCTGGGTGGCCGACCCAGGGTAAATAAGCGGCCGCTGGGGACCGTCCCAGTTGAAAAAAGCGGTCCCCGCAACTGGTGGCCGGGTCCAGTGTGCAAGACAGCATCTGGGTGGGTCTCCCAGGGTAAAGAAGCTGGGGGACCGTCCAAGTTAAAACAAGCGGTTCAGCAGCCTTGCCTTGCTTGCTTGCCCTGCGATTGGCAGCCATGTCCAGCCCCAGCCTCTGCCGATGGGGAGTTAGTACTTTCCTCGCCTGAAGCGCATCCTGACACTCCGGTTGTGGCCACGCAGGATGCGCTCACTGCGGCGAATCCTGCCCGTCCGTTGGGGGAGACGTCCCGGCTCCTCCCCTGCCTGATCCTGACAATTGCCCCGCTTGTTTGCACCCTGTTCTTCCTGGTGGCGTCGGTGCGGCTACTCCTTGTCACTGGCCCGCGTGCGGACACGCCTACCATGTGTCTAGCGCGGTCTCGCGCCCATGTCTGGTGCATGCAGTGTTGGCAACCCGGGTTTGATACGGAGCTCGAGGCCCTTTGCGCACCTGTCTCGTTGGCACACTTGCGCCCTGCTGCCTCGGAGACTGCCTTCCTAGCTCCGCCGAACCATAGCTCTCGCCATGCTAGCCAGCCCCGCCCCAGCTCGGACAGACGTTCCGCACTTTCAGCAGGAGCCTCCCCTTCTCCGGCACCCCGGCCTGCTAGCCCCGCAACCGACGGCGCTGCCGGGCCGGACGGGCCGCCTTTGCAGCCCAGTCACCTCCCCCATTTCCAGCTCCGCACTGCTCTGTCACGTCTGGATGCGGTCGACGTGTTGGCCCTCCTTCGTGTGCAGGTCTTTGTGTTCCAGTCCTCTCCGGCTTTTGTTCGTGGTCCGGTGTGTCACGCGCTCTCCATCGCTTCGCAGGCCATACTCGACGCGAGTTTGGTTGACGATGGGCATGTCTTTTCCCAGCTGTGGCTGCTGTTGCCTCGCATGCTCCTCCACCGGCGCCCGGAGCAGCGCCACTTGTCTCAGCCCGAATGGCGCCACCGACTTCGGGCTTTTCACGCTAGGGAGTGGATGACGTTGTTGGCGGAAGTTGCCCAGTCCCTTCCTGCCCCCGGCAACGAGGCTACACTGCAGGAGCTTCGTGATCCGGTGCGCCGGCCGCAGGAAGCCTACGAACCCATCCCTGATGACGTTCTTGCCATCAAGTCCTTGTCCTGCGCCCTGTCCTCGACGACGAGGCCGGCTCCAACCGCTTTTCTCGTGTCTCTCAGTTGCTTGGCCTCGGTCGGCTCGTTGCACTGACTAAAGCCTTCAGGGCGGGTCAGGGGCATTATTGTTGTCAGTGATTTCCTTCGCCGCCTCATCGCCCGCGTGCAGCCCGCAGCCCGGTCGGAGTTTATGTGGCATGACACTGATGGCGTCCCCCATGCGGTTTTCAAGGCGGAGGGTGTTGATGCCGCCGCGCTACGCCCGCGGCCAGAGGCCTGCCCTTGTGGAGGCCCAGGAGTCTCTGCACTTCGGCGGGCCGCTGCTTTCCTTCCACACCAACTTTGTGGTCCAACCTGAGCGTGACCTGCTTGCTGCGGCCTTGTGGCGCCACGCCCGCATTCAGCTGAACCACGGCAAAACCCGAATTTGGAATGCTGCAGGCCAAGTCCTGCCCGGGATTGGCGATCTTGATCCGGAGATGGTTTTGTCTGGGTGGGCTGCCACTCTTTGCCCCCTGAATTCCGCGGGTGCGTTGTGCTCGGTGCTCCGTTGGGTTCCCCCGCGTTTGTGGCTGCTAAGTTGCAGCGCCTGTCCGCCAGCCACGCCGGCCTGCTCCAGCGCGTCCGTGGGCTCGCAGATTTGCAAGCTCCTGTTGCTCTTCCGCACGTCCCTCACCGCGGATTTTGCTGTTGCTCGTGACGCCGCCTTGCTGGATTGTTTGTCAGACTTGTTGCAGTGCGACCCGTTGCCTGCTCTCCCTGCTCGTGTCGCGCAGCGTCCCTTGAGCCTCGGGGGTCTCGGCCTGCGTTCCGTTGCTGCTTCGGCGCCTGCTTCTTACCGGGCTTCCTGGGTTTCCGGCCCTTCCCCACCTCGAAGCTGGCGTCAGACCCGCCTTGTGCTTGCAGGCCGCTGTTGGTCCCTTCCCACTTGTTCCGTACGCTTGCCCTTCGGCAAATCCGACTCCCCCTCCCCATCTCCGATCGCGCTTGCCGGCCCGGGCTGGGTTGTTGCGGAGCCGTGGTCGCCCCCTTGAGCGAGCGGCCGCTCGGGTCTGCCGCGAGGCGGTCTGCCGCGAAGCGGGCGCACGAGTCGCGGTCAACTCACAATTGCGGACATGAACCTCGCCTTGGAAGACGCATCTCCTCCTCACGTCTTCAGAGGGAAGAGCGGCGATCCGAGCCAACAACAATTGCCTGCGCAGTAAAGTCTTGGAAGCCGGGTGCTCACCTGCCCTGCGTAGAACTTCAGCATTAGAGACTCTGCTTATGTAAGAATGCGGAATGCCCTGTATTTGTCGCAGGCACATGGATTGAAATGCATCGAGTTTCTGCAAGTTGGCCTTCTTGAGCCAAGCTGTGTGCAAACAGTAAAAAACAGTTAAGACGTTTTGAAAAAACGCAGGCATGTAGGATACGAATCTTCTTACCAATGTTCAACGAAGAATGTGCCCAAATGCGCTTCAGTGTGTGAAATTCGGCTCTTGCAGCGCCAATTCGTTTGCGCAGCTCGAGGGCAATAGAGCCCGAAGCCGTCAACAAGGAACCCAAGTAGCACAGGGATTCCGTACATTGGATGTGCGTGCCGTCAGGCTTGTTGATTTCGATCTCACAGCGCACTGGCAAGGCCATAGCCTTGCTCCAGTTGAGTGCCATGCCGTACGCGCGGCCAGCCCGATGAATGCACGTCACGCACTGCCCCTGTCCCGCCTTTTCAGCATCGGCGGCTACCACGAAAGTGTCGTTTGCATACATGAGTTCGTGTTCTTGGTGGGGAGGCCGTGCTTTAGTTGCAAGTCCAAATTTTGCATCTGAAATTAAGACCGTCATCACCATCGAGAACAAGAACGGCGACAAAGGGCACCCTTGCGAGATGCCAAATTTTTGCGAGTGCGAGTCAGACATCACATCGCCGTCACGGACTCGAAAGCATCTCCTTGAAATTAAGGCCTTGGGAATGCCGAGCCGGCACAATGAATGCACAAACCTGTCAGGACATATTGAGTCAAAGGCTTTATTTAGCCCAGTCAAGAGCTAAGAGCAAAAGAGAACCGCTTTGTGCACCTCAGGCTTCCTCAAGCAAACGCCTGGCCACAAATAACGCATCCGAAGTCCCACGACCCGAACGGAAACTCAACTGTGTAGGCCAGATCCGGCTCTCAGCGCCGCCATCCCTCAGCCTTCGTAAAGGAACTGCTGCCAGAAGCTTGTAACCGACCGTGAGCAAGAAATCCGTCTGTAGTTTTCGCACTGCGATGGATCGCCTTTTTTAAATATTGCTGTGACAACTGCCTCATGCTATCGCCGCGGGAGTTCCCCGGAAGCCAGAGCCTTGTTACACAGAAGCACTGCCCATCGGCACGCAGGAGAGTGCGCGGACACAATGGTCGTGTCAACCGCGAATTTCACAAAAGGAGGTCGTTTGCGATGACCTCGATGCGACGGACATCAAAGCGAGAGACCGCCACATTGAGGCCACGGACAAGGGAGTTCGTGGTCACTCGAGCCCCGGCCTCGCGGCACACGCGGGCTGCCGCACGCTCCGGGCAGCCTCGACTCCGGAGTGCACCAGACCGGGCGCACGCTGCACGGTGGTCGCACAGAGGGTCAAGAGGGCGACCGCGCCGACAGGCGCAGGCGGACAGGCGGATGCCTTGAACGAGCGAGTCCTGCTTGGCGCGTGTGGCTTAGGAATCGTTTTTTATTATTATGTGGATTCATCTTTGGACTCCGGTACATTAATATCAGTTGTTATAAGATCGTTTTTTTTTTCGCGCGCGCGCGCCTTTTTCCGCAGTGGCTTCAACGTGTTTCAGGGGAAGGATTTTAAGGGGCGCTTCCGGGCACGGGAGATCTTTGCCGCTGTTTTTACGGAGGCCAGCTCCTCACGTGCAGGCGGGCACACTTCACCAGACGCGGCTGCTCGCAGCAAACGGCTCCCCGCCGTCAGCAAGCACGTCACTGACCAAGGGCGGCGGCCCATCGACACCTGCGGCCGAGTCAATGTCGGCAGCGTGCCCGGAGATGACCGGCGGATTGAAGTCATAGCCAATGGCTTGCCCTGTGGGGTAGCACGCAACTTGCTGTGGATACCACGCTGGTGTCGGCCTTGTCCTCTACAGGTGCCCCGCGGCGCTACCAGAGCCGAGCCGAGGGTGCAGCCCTGCGCCAAGCCCGACGGGCCAAGGAGCGCACATACCCGGAGCTCCTTCGCCCTGACTCGCGCTGCAGGCTGGTGGTCCTTGCGCTTGAGGTTGGTGGGCGCTTCAGCCCGGAAACCGTGGACTTCGTGCAGCGGCTGCCGCGGGCGCGTGCGAGAAGTGTGCCGCCTCGTGTGCGCGGCGCCGTGTCGGCCGCCTTTGCCCGGCGCTGGTCCTCCTTCTTGGCCGCGGGCGCGAGCCGGGCGTACGCTGCCAGCCTCTTGGCCTTGCCCGCCCTGACCAATGTGTGCGTAGCAACCACGGCCCCTGCTTCACGATCGTTGAGCATCGTGACAACAGTACCGGCCAAGTGGGCGCAGCGCCAGCTGCACTGACAGCCTTGCCCCCAGGCCCGCCGCCCAACGATGCATCACCAGATGACATCCTGGGAGGCCGCAGCCCAGCACCAGCCGCTGAGCCAAGTGAGCCTGACGAGGTAGACACGGCACAGCCGACGCGCTTTCTCCCGCTGCAAGGGGCGCGCTTGAGAGCAGCCTTCACGGCTATTGATGCCCTGGATGTCGAAACTGTGCTGAGCCACCCCTGCAGCTCCATCCGGTCCCCTCCGCACTTCCTTAAGGGCACTCTCCGCAAAGCTCTCCGGCTTGCCCTTGATGCAATCCATAATGCAGACGGCCACGGAGGAGTTGGGAGCGAACGGGCGTGGAAACTCTGGCTCTTTCTGCCCAGGCTGCTTTTGTTTCGCCCCGCAGGAGGTGAGCAAGACTTTTCGGCTCGCTTCGACGCGTTTTTTCGTGGGGAGTGGCAGCAGCTAGTGAATGTGTCCGGGTCCTTTCCGGACGAGAACCAGACAGGTCCTGCTGAGGCACCTCCACGCTCTCACAGTCCAAGTGTGCCAGCAGATGACGCCACCAGGCGGGCCGAGCGCGCTGTCCGGTTAGCGCGCCTAGGGGAACTCTCGTCGGCTCGACAAGCTCTGCTGTCTGAGCCACTCGCGCCAGGTGATGCCGCCTCTTTGTGCAGCAACTTACCGATCCTAGGAGCCGGCCCGACCAAGCTTATCAGCCCATTGCACCCGATTGGGTCGCTTGGCTGCTGTTGCTGTACTGTGCGTCGCCACGGTCCAACTATGCACTTCGTATCATACCCCCAGAACTCACCAATCTTTTTGCCATTGAGCACGACGCTGCAGTGCAGAGATGTTTGAGTGCAATGCTGTTTGGTGAGGACGGGGGGGCGCTCCCAGCCGGATGTGCCTTGTTGCCGTGTCCTGGGCACGCTCAAGGCAACCGTGACCCCTTGGCGACGATGCGCCGCAACCACATTGCCCCTGGCATCGGGCGGGGATGGCAGAAAGCAGCGTCGGCAGCTCTTGACTTGCAAAGAGCGGCTGCCCACAGTGACAACTTGGATGCAGCCTCTGCAGCCATGCTGCTGTCCCAGTCCGGAACGTGCTCAGCCCAGGTCTTCTTGATGCTCGCAGTTGATCTTGGAGCCCGCGCATTTCCGTGTGTTGCTGTTGCGACGCACAGTTGGCGCTGCAGCGCTGCCGCCTGCCGAGCTGCCACTGGCGTGCTGCTCGCCTGCGGGTTGCTGGACCGCAGCTGCTGGCGCGGCTGCGAGGTCGTTTGCGGCGTCCGCATGTGCCAGGGGCTCTGCAGGGGCCGCCCGGTACTGTCCCGCGGCGGCAACGAGCCGTGCGGCCCCGCGCTCTCCTAGGAAAAGCAACAGCAAAACTTCTTGCGCAACCGCAGGAATGTAGCCGTCAGCCAGCATGCAGTGCTCGACGGCCTAGGCACAAAACACGGACGACTGCTGGGGAAGAGGCCCGGAGGCTTGTTGCAACACACCCGCCACAGCCAGCTTTGCGGCTGTGAGTCGGCGGTCCAACGCAGCCGCTGCTTGGTGAACCTCAATTGCTCGCAAAATAGCTTGGATGTGGACCGGGGCAGCGCAGTGGAGGTGGAGAAGAGTTTCCCGCCACACTGGTCCAAAAAAGGCATGTCCTTCCCACTGCTCAGAAGCCTCTCTGCGCAGATTCCCGGCCGCGGCTTGCAACAACGGAGCCAACAACCAGCTGTTCGCTCCTGCGACAGCGTCACTGGTGGCCGGCAGAGCCACGAGGTGCCAGGCCTGGCAGGCATGTGTGCTTGCATGCGCTCCTGCGGCGGCTGCATCTGCTGGGGCTGCTGTGGTGCTGGCGCTGGTTCAGGGCTGGGCTGTTGCTGCTCTTGCCGTGGCTGCTGCTGCTGCGGCCAACCGCGTGCTGCGCAAGGGTTGCGGTGCTGGCAACGGCTGCGGAACCAGAGCCGGCATGGGCAGTTGAGCCCCTGGGCACGGAAGGACGTCTGGGGGGTAGCCTTGGCAACAAACCCAACCACGTTGCCCGTGGGCAATGTCAAGAGCAAGCGTACGTGGGCCATGCGCAGCACAACATGGCACTGCAGGCACTTGCGTCCATTCGGGTTGCCATTCCCACGTAGATGTGTCCCGCACGGGGGCCCACGTCATCAGCCGGGTTGGCAATACGACCCACGCATCTTCCGATTGGGCCCGGGAGCCGTCAATCAAAGCGAGGTGGTGGCAACACAAGGCTACGACTCCAGCGGGTGCGGGTGGCTCAGCTGGGGTTTGCACTGAGTTCGTGCCATAATCTGAGGCGGCCTCCGGCACAGGCACTGCTTCTTGGCGGCACATTTGCGTTAGCTGGCGTTCGGCCACTTCGGACCAACCCGACCGACAAATCGGGCAAGAGACCCACGCCTGGTTGACCCTCATGTGGGCAACGCATCCTAGCTGTAGTGTGTGCCCACAAGAAGGCCAAACGTATACGGATTCCGGTCCCCGCGCTGCGGCACACTGGGCAAGCATTTTCCCCATCCTGGGCTGGATGAGGCCCGTCACTCGCGCGCCGGAGCCACTCAGGCGTGACGGGGGCTATCTCCCCCACAGTGTGGTCGGCGTGCGTTCCTACTACTTGCGTGCCTACGATTGGCGTGTCATCCCCGCCAACTCCGGATGAGGCCACGGAGTGCACGGCAGGCGAGCGCGGAGAGCGTGGTGCGGACATGCAATGGGCACAGGCCTACTTCACCTACGGGAGTTGACCGTGGTTCCTGAGGACGGTCCCCCCGAGGCTGCGGACATCTGCGGACCGTTGGTGACGGGGCCGGTCCCCCCGAAGCGGTTGACCGTTGATGACGGGGTCGGTCCCCCCGAGGCAGATGACCGTTGATGACGGGGTCGGTCCCCCCCGCGGCTGTTGACCGTTGATCACGGGGTCGTTCCCCCCGAGGCAGCTAGCCGGTACCGACGCGGTCGGGTGGCTGCGGACCGTTGGTGACGGGGTCTGTTTTTGCCGGGCTCTGTGTGTGTGTGTGTGTGTGTCTATGTGTGTGTGTGTTTTTTTTTTTTTTTTTTTTTTTTTTTTGCTTTTCTTGTTTCGACCCTCTTTTGGCGAAGGAAGGCCGGGTGGGTTTGTTTAAGCTGGGCTCACCACCCCAGCAGCGGCTTGTTCATACTGGGCCCGCCACCCAGCTATGCACGACCGTGGCGCCCGCCGCGCAGCCCAAAACAAGAACCAGGGCAGCAAAACATGACTTCTTGAGCCTTCCTTGAGCCGAGGCGTGACTTGAGCCAAAATGGCTACGGCGCTGGTAATATAAGAATAAAAATATATTCATCAGGAAATAGGACTATATCTCCAGAAAACAAGAACTTCTATAATATAAGCATTACATTGCATTCTTATAATCTTCGTTTTAGTAATGCCTGGCTTGTTTTGAGGATTTTGAAATTATTTTGTACCTATCTTTCAAGGATCGCCAAAAGTTGTATATCCTAGAGTCATTTTTTTTCTTCCATCATAATTATTTTACCTTCATTCTTTTCCTAATCCTTTCTTTAATCTCAGAATTTGGAGGTGGTACAGGATGGACATTATATCCACCATTATCCACTTCTTTTTTATGCAGGGCAACCAGGAAGCATAGGAAGCCGACTCCAGCGAAATCCGCCCCAGCCTTCCCAGAAGTGATCAAAAGCAATCCGCCCGAAGTAACGTAGCACAACGAATCTGGCAGATGTGTCTTTTGGATGCAAAGTACCCTAATACCATTTGAGCGCATATGGATTTCCAGTTCCGCAATTTTTGTTGTTGTCAGCCCTTCCACGTTCCAGGTAGCTAGTGTAAATTTGCTTGCAATGGTTCGCAAATGCCCTCCACGAACATCCGCGATCTTGAATTTTGAGCGGTCTTCGCCGCAAATGGAAAACAGTGAGGGATTGACAGCCGCAGCTGTGTGTGAAACCTTGTCCATGCCCACGTGTCCGAGTCTCCACGCAGTGGAAAAATACCACACTCGCTGCGGCCCACACTTCCGCCGCTTGGACAGGCAATTGGGCGCATGCTCCGGACCAACAAGGGCTCGCGAGGCTCGCCGTGCTGGGCACACCGGCGGTTTTTTTTTTCGTTGCCCGCAGCCTCCAGGACGCGCGTAGCGCATCCCCTCTGTGCCCCACCTGCAAAGCGCGTGGTTCATCCACCTCCTGCATCCGAGCAGCGACTACTTTCTGCGAGCGCCCCCGCCCGCCGAAGCCGAAGTGCACGCGCAGTCGCACTGCGCACGCAGCTCCCGCCCGGGCTCCGATCGGTCGCCGCGTTTCGCTTCACGGCAATGCCGGCTGTCGGCGCGCGGCATCCGCGCACCCTGGCGCGGATGCAGGGAGGGGGCTCCCAAGCCACGCCGTCGTACGCGCGGCAGCCCACGCACAGGAGGTGTTGCGGGCGGCTGGGTTTGCCGAGCGCTGGTGGACGAACTCAGCGTTTCGGGCTTGACTGCGGTCTCAAGCCGGGCCAGGCGGTAGTGTTGCCGCCACCGCGCGCCTGCCGCTGCCGTCGGGCATGCCGCTGTGGGGGCGCCCCCCGCCGCCGGCGTGCTCGTCCGCCGTGCTGGCCCGCTCCAACGCGCCTTCGCCCGGGTTTGTCGCGAGGCTTGCGCGCGCGTAGCGCACGTTCATGAAGGTTCTCCTTTTTTACCTCGACCTCGGCATGCCGTTCTCCGACGAGCGACAGCTGGACGTGGTCCTGAACGGGTTTCCCGCTTTTGGCGGCGCCAGTCCCGCGCCGACGCCGAGCCTGGCCTCGCCCCGCGCGCCGGAGCACCCGCCCAGAGTTCCAGGGCCCAGCATGGCCCAGCGCAGTGCCGCCTCGTTGTCGTCGCTTTTGAGGTTGGGGGTTTTGAGGGGGATGGGGCGGAAGCCTGCAACGCTTAGCCGGACGCCTGAGGACCCTTGTGTTTCACCGCAGGTAAACGGAAAAAGGAGCGTGGAAAAAAACCACTGCTTCAAAGGCGATAGGAAGCGTGACGCGATGCGACGCGCACATGAATTCCAGTATGGCCGCTCGCCAACTCGGCGCGAAGAAGTTGTGGCTTTCCTATTGGGGCGCACGCTCGCAGCGGAGGAAGCGGAACGTAGTATTGGGAAGGGGCTCCTGGAGACTGGGGGGCGCACGAGAAAAACAAAGCGCGCCCCCGACGCTCGCAGCGGCGGGAACACCGGGCACCGGCTGGGCTGACGCAGCTGGGGCGGGAGCAGCGGTGGTGGGAACTGGGGCCCCGCACTGCTGCCATACATTGCAGTTACATCGCGGAGGGGGGTGGCCATGACACACCCAACCCCAGGCCCTGTGGCGACATCAGCAGCAAACACACGGGCCCCGCGCGCTGGGCAAATAGGAGCTACGTGCTGGAGCGAGGGGTTCTCGCCAGTCAAGCTTTCGCCACACCATTGGCAGACCCACTCCGTCCCACCTGCCCGTTCTTCGGTTGAAAACAAGCATGCTATGTGGCGCGAGCAGAGTCGGCGCGCGAGCTATCCACTGGGGCTACATGGCAGCAACAAGCAGCAACGGACGACGGTGGAGGAGACTCTGAAGCGGCAGGGGGCTCATTCCGATCGCATGCAACCGGGGCGGTTTTCACCATCATCCCGCCTAGCATTGGGCTTCAGTTTTCCAGGAGAAAAAGAAGACCCAACATGATCCATCCAACCGCAAAGCCACAGCGGCCGTGGACGCCGCTCTTGCAAAGGCTGCCTTCTGCCCCGGCGCCGGTGGCGTGGCTGCCCCGTCCGGGCTGCTATCAGACGATATCAGACACCATGCCGGGCTCTTGAGTCGGTCCGCCCTACGCCGTTGACCGTTGATCACGGGGCGTCCCCCCAAGGCGGGCCCCCTCCAGGCAGCTGACAAATGATCAGTCCCCCCAGGCTTTTTGGTTTTATTCTCGACCCCGTCCCCATCTCGTTGGCTCGCCTCAGCTGCCGCGCAACGCGGTTCACGCCGTAGCTGATGTCCGGCCTTGTCCGAGTTGCAAGGCTTGTGCTCGGTCGACAAGACCCGCAACAAAGACTTGACCCAAAAAAGGAATCCTGATTTATACCCGGGTCCCGACTAGGTTCGCGTGGGCGCCAGCACATTTCCGATACATCAAGTCATCACATCCGCTAGTGTCCCGATTGGTGGGCAACGGCTCCAAGACCGGGTCCGACAAGAGCTCGACGGGTTGATCCACACCCCTTCCTTGCCCCCAACCTCTTTGCTCAGCCTCTGAGCAAGGGACAGCGAGTGTCCTTGACATTGACGCACCACTACCCGCCACTGTGTTGTCTGTCGATGGCATTGCAGCCAGGCCATGTTGCACGCTTTGGGCTACATTGCGGGGGCCAATGAAGCAGGGTTCCTTGTTGCAAGCCATCCGCACCATCCCCGACCTCCAGTGTGCCTGGTTTGTTTCGTGTTTCCCCGCAAGCTGCCGCCTTGCTTGACAGCGGCTTTCGGGGCCTCGCCCGACGAGGCTGTGTTATCTTGTCTGTCCTCCTTGGTCTTGCGCAGTTGACCTTCCACAAGGGGCGGCCTCGGCTTGCGCAGTGCCGTGTCCCTCTCCCCCGCGGCGTTTTGAGGTTCCTGGGCTGATGTGTTGCCGGTCCTACACAACCAATTGCCCGACTTGGCGGCTGCCGTCCTCCGTTTGCTGCAGGCGCCCAACCCAGTGCCGGCCTGAAGTTGCTTTGTTCTCGTTCTTGCGCGGGCCTAACTCGTCGAGGCGGGATTTGCCGCGCCCTTGTGAAGGCTGGAGCCCGGCGCCGCTCCCCCACCTTCTCCGCACGCTTTGGACACGCTGGCCCCAACCCAGCCAGACCCGGTTTCCCAGGCGCTCTTGTTTTCGCAAACTGTTCCGCGTGCTTCTGCTGCGGCGCCCGCAGCTGCCGATGCGATCGCGCTCTCGACCCTCTTGGCGACCATCGTGCAGCTTGACCCCGGTCGAGTGCCTTGCGCAGTCGCGGCTGCCCTTTTGAGCGCTGCGCGGATTTGCTCAACCAACACCTTGTGCGGGACTTGAATGCCCCTTTCGACCGCCTGGACGACAGACGCATCGAAGTCATAGGGTCCCAGCTTGCTGTTGACACGACCATTGTCTCAAGGCCGTGCCGCCGCCGGGCAAGCCTTTGCAGCCAGCTTGTCCACCTTGCCTTCAGCCGGCCTGTCTTGCCTTGATGGCCCTGACCATCGTTAGTGACGTGCTTGCCGACCGCACTGGCCCGGTTCTTCAGGTCCTCGCCAGCCGGCGTAAGGCCCGTTCAAGCGCAAGTTGCTCAGGCGCGCTTGCCTTGGTTGGTTGGGGTGCCCGTTGGTTGGGCGCGGGCAGGTTAAGAAGGCTGCGAGCGAACGTGTGGGTGGCAGCAAGGGAAAGCAAATGCAGTTCGTTTGCGACGGAGCGAGCTTCTTTGGCCCTGGGTCCACCGTCTAGAAACCTCCATGGCAAGCACAACGAGGTCCAGCTCAACATGGATTTTAAGTCACGCAGAAGCGAGGCCACGCGATGGGGTGGGCGCCTTCGACCACAAGTCTCCCGGGCGAGCGTGTTTTCAGATCGGCTCGCACGGACAGCACCTTGCAGCCAAAGGACAGGAGCTTGTTTTTGCATGACAATTCCTTGTACAACAACGTATTACAACTGCAACTACGCGCTAAGCCAGAACGGCGAGATGAGGATTTGCCAGGCGAGGTCCTGCTTGGGCTCTCGCGGCCCGGTCGGGCACGTGCAATTTTCGACATCTGCAAGCGCATGCCAGAATTCAGGACAACTCGCGCTTGGAACGCTTTTGGTGGCGCGCAGCCGCCGGGCGTCGAGGCCTTCGGGGCCGCGGCAAGTGCGGCGCGGCAGGGATACGCTTACGTCTTGGGCCGCGTACTGGGAACACTTGTGTGCACGCGTGGTTGCTGAGAGGGGGTTTGAGGACAACTTTTGCTGCACTGCCTGAAGCAGGGGTCTGAGCACAGAGGAGCCCCTTGAGCTTGACGATTTGCAGCGCGGACGGGCCCAGCCCTCTGGCGTGCATCCTCGGCCGGCACCCTGTCCAAGAGCGACACCCGGTCGCCGCTGGCGACTTTGCAGTGTTGCTCGCTGCCGGCGGACAGCATGCGCCCGCGCTCCGCTGCGATCCCGGCCTGGCCTTGCGCCGAAGACAGCAGCCCCCCTCCCAGAGTACTGTAATGAGACGAGCGTGTGTGACGCCGCGACACCATCTATGCTGAGCACCGTTGAGCACAGGCTCGAGGTGGCATTGCCGTTGCGGTGCAGGAGGCTTTGACCGCTACCCTCGCTGCGCCTGCCAGTGAAGCCTTTGCCCGAGATGCTGGCGGCAGCGCGCCAAGGTGCCGTGCGGCTGACGGCTTCACCTTCCCCATGCTGGCAAGCGAAAAACAAGAACGCAGTCGCCTCTGTGGTGCGCGGCGGCCTTGGCTTGCGAGCGGCGCGCAGCGAGCGGGCGTGCAAAAAGTTTCCCAGCATGGACCCCAGATATTTGAACAAACTACAAAAGGCATGGGTATATGCTTTTTCGTGTTGTTTTTTGTTCCTGTTGGTTTATGCGGTTTTTTGTTTTTTGTCTTTGGCTTTTTGGCTTTGGCTTCCCTCATCCTCAGCATCACCAATTCCTCTGCGGCAAGTGCTCTTTATATTTTTGTTTTTGTATGTATGCAGGTATGTGTGCATGTATCTCTGTATGTATGCACTTCTTCGGACATTATAGGAGGCTGCCCCCCCCCCCCAAACCCCCCCCCGTAAGAGGGTAGAGTATGTATAATGTGTCGCGGGACCCTTTCCTGCATATTTAGCACAATTTCAGGCCCAATGCTGCTTAAATAAATTTTTTAAATCTTTTAAATATTTTAAATATTTTAAATCCCCGGGCCCCGATTTAAAATATTTAAAATATTTAAGCTGATTTGGATCAAAATCAGAAAACTCGAGGGCCTTGTTGTTCTTTTTTTTTCTTTCTATTTTTCTTATTAATTTTGAAAAATATGAAAAATAGGAAAATCGAAGAAATAGACAATCAATTGGGGCCCAGGATTGCGGGAAGTGGGCCCGGAACTACAGGAAATAGAAAAACTACTTTTTTAAAACAAAGTCCCTCGAATTTATATTTTTTCTATTTGCTATTTTTCCTAATTGATTAGAAAACATAGAAAATCTAAAAAAAGAAAGGCCCTCGAATTTTCTAATGGTTCTAAGTTTCAATATTAGTTAGGAAAAAAAGAACAAATAGAAAAACAAAAGGGGCCCAGGATTTCGGGAAGTGGGCCCGGGACTACAGGAATTAGACAATTTAGAACAAATGCCCTGGAATTTTCTATTTTTAGAAAAATCTTAAAAAGAAATGGACAACAAGGCCCTCGAATTTTCTTTTTAAATTTTCCTAGTTAATTAGAAACAATTAGACAAATTAGAAACAAGCCCTCGAATTTTCCAGCTTTTCTAATTTTCATATTTAATTAGAAAAAAAAAGGCACAATTACAGAAAATCTAGAAAAAACAATAGGGGCCCAGGATTCCGGGAACTGGGCCCGGGACTACAGGAATTAGAAAAAAATCGAAAACTTAGACAACAAATGGCCTCGATTCTTTTCTAATTTTCCTAATTGGAAAAATGAAAAATAGAAAAAACGCCCTCGAATTTTCTCATTCTCTTATTTTCCTAGTTAGTTAAAAATTAGAAAAGTTAGAAACACAAAGGGGGGCCAGGATTCCGGGAAGTGGGCCCGGGATTACATATATTTTTTATGTTCCTAAAAAATGGAAAAACAATGGCCTCGATTTGTCCCAATTAATTAGAAAAAATAAAAATAGAAGAACAAGGCCCTCGAATCTTCTAATTTTCCTAATTAATTAAAAAATGAGACAAATTAGAAATATTAGAAAAACAATAGAATAGGGGCCCAGGATGCCGGGAAGTGGGCCCGGCACTACAGGAAATAGAAAACTTAACCTACAGCAACAAAAAATGGAACCCCTGCCCCTCAGGGATGAACTAGAATAGTGAGAACAGTTCTGATAAGTCGAATTTTAGCAAAATTAACATTGAACTTCCCAAAAGGCACCCATCCCTTGTGAGTACGTAGCGGAATTAGAACAATGAGAAGAAGTGGAGCAATTAGGACAAAGAGGAAACTGAAATTCCTGAACAGGCACCCGCTCTTTCGGAATAAGTAGAGAAAGTCGAATAGTAGAGAAAGTCGAATAGTAATGATCCGTTGAGGAAATGATTATAACAAATTAAATTAGAACACAGATGAATCTGGAATTCTCCGAAAAGCACCCGAATCATTGCAATTGGAAGAACTGGAAGAATTGTGATAAGTAGGATTGATTGCAAGATGAATCTTGAATTCCTGAAAAGGCACCCGCCCCTTTGGGAATAATCAGACATTTAAAAAGTTAGAATAATTGGCACACACATGAATCAAAAGTTCGCCCCAAAGGCACCCGTCTCTTTGGGAATGGATAGAACAATGAAATTATTCAGGATAGTTGGAGCAAACCTTAATCTGGAATTCCCAGAGGCACCTGTCCCGCGGGGAACAAATTTAGAACAATTAGCAAACATTGGTCCCGTTTGTTCTCTTATTATCATAGTTATTCGATTCAATGGTCAAAAGTAGCTAAGTATGAATCTATGATTCGGGAATTCCCCAACAGGCACCTGACCCTTTCGGAATACATGAGTAGAATAATTTGAAACATGAATCTTGGGTTCCCCAGAGGGCATCCTTCCCGTGAGGAATAACTAGAACAGCTTGAACAATTAGAGGAACTTGCGCAACACATGATGTGGATTTCCTGAGAAGGCACGCGTCGCTGTGGGAACAATTGGAAAAATCCGAATGGCTGGAAAAAAAAGGCGTTATTTGGTCTATTTTGTTAATGTGTCTAATTTGTCAGAATGAGTTTAATAGCTTGAATAGTTAGACGCGATGTTTGCGTACTTCCCCCAAAGGCACCTGCCCCCGTGGCACAAACAAGAAACAACAAATAGGGCTACGTGTCTTCGTCTTATTCTATTTATTCTAACTAGTTAGAACCACTCCAATACTCACAATGATCTGAACACATCTGCCATTTCCCAAGGGCCCCTTCCCCATTCGGGAAAAATCGACTAACACGAATGTTTTTACACTTGCCTATTGCAAACATGAATCTTGAATTCCCTAAAAAGGCACCCCGCCCCTTTGGGACTAATTAGTGCAATTGGACAAATCAAAGAAGTAGAATGATTAGAACAGACACTGAATCTGGATTCCCCAAAGGGCGCCCGGCCCTTTGGAATACTTAGAATGATAATATAAAGAATCATTGGACGAGTTAAAACAGATGCATCTGGAATTCCCCAAAAGGCACCTACCTGTCTCTCTCAGAAAGACGAGTAATAGGGAACAAGGTTCTAATTATACTACTTATCCAAATTCTTAGACTAAGTAGATCAACTAGCAACAATGAATTTGGACTTTCCCAAAAGGCACGCGTCCCTTTATGAGGAACGCTCATTTGATAAATCGAAGATAAAACACGCATTGTAAGTAGACAGTAAGTCAGGATTTCCCCAGAAGGCACCCGCCCCTTTAAACATAAACAAATGTTAGGATAATCATGAGAAGTAGAATAATTAGCACAAACTGAGTCTGGACTTCCCCACAAGGCTCCCGGCCCATTGAAAATAAGTAGAACAGTTAGACTTGTGAATGCTTAGACTAGTTAGAACAAACATGAATATTGAATTCCCCAAAGGTACCCCTCCATTTGGAAAGCAAATAAGAGAATGACAATAGTTTAAATCGAAGAATTACGCTCGATTAAATTGAAGAATTATTGTAACTAGACAGTGAGCCTGGATGTTCAGAAGGCACCCGCCCCGTTGGAAATAAATGTTGGAAGAATCATGAGAAGTAGACTAATTAGCACAAACTGAATCTGGACTGTCGCAGAAGGCTTCCGGCCGATTGAAAATAAGTAGAACAGTTGGAGTTGTGAACGCTTAGACTAGTTAGAACAAGCATGAATATTGAATTCTCCAAAAGGTACCTCTCCATTTGGGACGCACATAAGATAATGATAGTACTTACAAGTAAGGTCCGGCAGAGCCGGGGGGCGGAAGTTTCAAAGCAGTGAACAACTATAGTTTGGAGAACTGTCCTTGGCCCCTTGCTTCTCTCTCTCTCTCTTTTTCTCTCTCTTTCTCTCTTTCTCTCTTTCTCTCTTTCTCTTTCTCTTTC
>CAUJNA010001754.1:0-57666 GCA_963377175.1 Effrenium voratum | reverse complement strand
TTGTCCCACTTTGGGGTTCTTGTTCCCACTTTGTTCCCATTTTGTTCCCATTCTTATCCCACTTTGGGGTTCTTGTTCCCACTTTGTTCCCACTTTGTTCCCACTTTGTTCCCATTCTTGCCCCATTTGGGGTTCCCATTCTTGTCCCACTTTGGGCATCTTGTTCCCACTTTGTTCCCACTGTGTTCCCATTCTTGTCCCACTTTGGGGTTCTTGTTCCCACTTTGTTCCCATTCTTGTCCCACTTTGGGGTTCTTGTTCCCACTTTGTTCCCGCTTTGTTCCCATTCTTGCCCCACTTTTGAGATTCTTGCCCCCACTCTGTTCCCATTCTTGTTCCCACTTTGTTCCCATTCTTGTCCCACTTTTGGAGTTCTTGTTCCCACTTTGTCCCCGCTTTGTTCCCATTCTTGTCCCACTTTGGGGTTCTTGTTCCTACTTTGTTACATTTTTGTCCCACTTTGGGATTCTTGTTTCCACTTTGTTTCCACTTTGTTCCCATTCTTGTCCCACTTTGGGGTTCTTGTTCCCACTTTGTTCCCATTCTTGTCCGTTCTTGTTCCTACTTTGTTCCCATTCTTGTCCCACTTTGTGGTTCTTGTTCCCACTTTGTTCCCACTTTGTTCCCACTTTGGGGTTCTTGTTCCCACTTTGTTCCCACTTTGTTCCCATTCTTGTCCGTCTTTGCGGTTCTTGTTCCCACTTTGTTCCCATTCTTGTCCCACTTTGGGGTTCTTGTTCCCACTTTGTTGTCGCACTCTGGGGTACTTGTTCCCGCTGTTCCCATTTTTGTCCCACTTTGGGGTTCTTGTTCCCACTTTGTTCCCACTTTGTTCCCATTCTTGTCCCACTTTGGGGTTCTTGTTCCCACTTTGTTCCCACTTTGTTCCCATTCTTGCCCCATTTGGGGTTCTTGTTCCCACTTTATTCCCACTTTGTCCCCATTCTTGTCCCACTTTGGGGTTCTTGTTCCCACTTTGTTCCCATTCTTGTCGCACTTTAAGGTTCTTGTTCCCACTTTATTCCTACTTTGTTCCCACTTTGGGGTTCTTGTTCCCACTTTGTTCCCACTTTGGTCCCAATCTTGTCCCACTGTGGGGTTCTTGTTCCCACTTTGTTCCTTTGTTCCCATTCTTGTCCCACTTTGGGGTTCTTGTGCCCACTTTGTTCCCACTTTGTTCCCATTCTTGTCCCTCTTTGGGGTTCTTGTTCCCACTTTGTTCCCACTTTGTTCCCATTCTTGTCGCACTCTGGGGTGCTTGTTCCCACTGTTCCCATTCTTGTCCCACTTTGGGGTTCTTGTTCCCACTTTGTTCCCGCTTTGCTCCCATTCTTGTCCCACTTTGGGGTTCTTGTTCCCACTTTGTTCCCATTCTTGTCCCATTTTGGTTCTTGTTCCAACTTTGTTCCCATTCTTGTCCCACTTTGGGGTTCTTGTTCCCACTTTGTTCCCACTTTGTTCCCATCCTTGTCCCACTTTGGGGTTCTTGTTCCCACTTTGTTCCCATTCTTGTCCCACTTTTGAGATTCTTGTTCCCACCTTATTCTCACTTTGTTCCCATTCTTGTCCCACTTTCGGGTTCTTGTTCCCATTGTTCCCACTTTGTTCACATTCTTGTCCCACTTTGGGGTTCTTGTTCCCACTTTGTTCCCACTTTGTTCCCATTCTTGTCCCTTTGGGGTTCTTGTTCCGACTTTGTTCCCATTTTGCTCCCATTCTTGTCCCACTTTGGGGTTCTTGTTCCCACTTTGTTTCCACTTGTTCCCATTCTTGTCCCGCTTTGGGGTTCTTGTTCCCACTTTGTTCCCATTCTTGTCCCACTTTGTGGTTCTTGTTACCACTTTGTTCCCGCTTTTGGGGTTCTTGTTCCCACTTTGTCCCCACTTTGTTCCCAATCTTGTCCCACTTTGGGGTTCTTGTTCCTACTTTGTTCCATTCTTGTCCCACTTTGGGATTCTTGTTTCCACTTTGTTCCCACTTTGGGGTTCTTGTTCCCACTTTGTCCCCACTTCGGTCCCATTCTTGTCCCACTTTGGGGTTCTTGTTCCCACTTTGTTCCCATTCTTGGCCCACTTTGGGGTTCTTGTTCCCACTTTGATCCCACTTTGTTTCCATTCTTGTCTCATTTTGGGGTTCTTATTCCCACTTCGTTCCCACTTTGTTTCCATTCTTGTCTCGCTTTGGAGTTCTTGTTCCCACTCTATTTCTGCTTTATTCCCATTCTTATCCACTTTGGTGTTCTTGTTCCTACTTTGTTTCCACTTTGTTCTTTAGGGTTCTTATTCCCACTTTGTTCCCATTCTTGTCCCGCTTTGGAGTTCTTGTTCCCACTTTGTTCCCACTTTGTTCCCACTTTGTTCCCACTTTGTTCCCATTCTTGTCCCATTTTAGGGTTCTTGTTCCCACTTTATTCCTTTCCCATTCTTGTTCCGCTTTGGAGTTCTTGTTGATAATTTGTTTGTTTTCTTGTCCCACTTTCGGTCTCTTATTCCCACTGTATTTCCACTTTGTTTCCATTCTTGTCCCACAGTTTAAAGTTCTTGTGCCCACTTTGTTCCCTTTTTGTTCCCGTTCTTGTTCCCACTTTGTTTCCACTTTGTTTCCATTCTTGTCCCATTTTAGAGTTCTTCTTCTCACTCTGTTCCTACTTTGTTCCCATTCTTGTCCCACTTTGTCGGGTTCTTGTTTCCAATTTGTTTCCATTTTGTTCCCATTCTTGTCCCACTTTGTTCCCATTCTTGTCCCACTTTTGGGGTTCTTGTTCCCACTTTGTCTCCACTTTGTTCCCATTCTTGTCCCACTTTGGGGTTCTTGTTCCCACTTTGTTCCCATTCTTGTCCCTACTTTGTTCCCAGTTTGTTCCCATTCTTGTCCCACTTTGTTCCGACTTTGTTCCCATTCTTGTCCCACTTTGGGGTTCTTGTTCCCACTTTGTTCCCATTCTTGTCCCACTTTGGGGTTCTTGTCCCCACTTTGTTCCCATTCTTGTCCCACTTTGGGGTTCTTGTTCCGACTTTGTTCCCGCTTTGTTCCCATTCTTGTCCCACTTTGGGGTTCTTGTTCCCACTTTGTCCCCACTTTGTTCCCATTCTTGTCCCGCTTGAGGGTTCTTGTTCCCACTTTGTTCCCGCTTTGTTCCCATTCTTGTCCCACTTTGGAGTTCTCGTTCCCACTTTGTTCCCATTCTTGTCCCACTTTGGGGTTCTCGTTCCCACTTTGTTCCCATTCTTGTCCCACTTTGGGGTTCTTGTTCCCACTTTGTTCCCACTTTGGGGTTCTTGTTCCCACTTTGTTCCCACTTTGTTCCCATTCTTGTCGCACTCTGGGGTGCTTGTTCCCACTGTTCCCATTCTTGTCCCACTATGGGGTTCTTGTTCCCACTTTGTTCCCGCTTTGCTCCCATTTTTGTCCCACTTTGGGGCTCTTGTTCCCATTTTGTCCCCACTTTGTTCCCATTCTTGTCCCACTTTGGGGTTCTTGTTCCCACTTTGTTCCCATTCTGGTCCCCACTTTGTTCTTACTTTGTTCCCATTCTTGTCCCACTTTGAAGTTCTTGTTCCCACTTTGTTCCCACGCTTGTCGCACTTTGGGGTTCTTGTTCCCACTTTGTTCCCACTTTGTTCCTATTCTTGTCCCACTTAGGGGTTCTTGTTCCCACTTCGTTCCCACTGTGTTCCCATTCTTGTCCCACTTTGTGGTTCTTGTTCCCACTTTGTTCCCACCTTGTTCCCATTCTTGTCCCACTTTTGGGGTTCTTGTTCCCACTTTGTTCCCACTTTGTTCCCATTCTTGTCCCACTTTGGGGTTCTTGTTCCCACTTTGATCCCACTTTGTTCTCATTCTTGTCCCACTTTGGGGTTCTTGTTCCCACTTTGTTCCCATTTTGCTCCCCTTTGGGGTTCTTGTTCCCACTTTGTTCCCACTTTGGTCCCATTCTTGTCCCACTTGAGGGTTCTTGTTCCCACTTTGTTCCCACTTTGTTCCCATTCTTGTCCCACTTTGGGGTTCTTGTGCCCACTTTGTTCCCACTTTGTTCCCATTCTTGTCCCTCTTTGGGGTTCTTGTTCCCACTTTGTTCCCATTCTTGTCCCACTTTGGGGTTCTTGCTCGCACTTTGTTCCCACTTTGTTCCCATTCTTGTCCCACTTTGCGGTTCTTGCTCCCACTTTCTTCCCGCTTTGTTCCCATTCTTGTCCCGCTTTAGGGTTCTTGTTCCCACTTTGTTCCCATTCTTGTCGCACTTTGGGGTTCTTGTTCCCACTTTGTTCCCACTTTGTTCCCATTCTTGTCCCACTTTGGGGTTCTTGTTCCCACTTTGTTCCCATTCTTGTCCCGCACTTTGCTCCCATTCTTGTCCCACTTTCGGGTTCTTGTTCCCATTGTTCCCACTTTGTTCCCATTCTTTTCCCACTTTGGGGTTCTTGTTCCCATCTTGTTCCCACTTTGTCGGGTTCTGGTTCCCGCTTTGTTCCCACTTTGTTTCCATTCTTATCTATTGTTGGTTCTTGATCACACTTTGTTCCCACTTTGTCGGGTTCTTGTTCCCATTTTCTTCCCATTCTTGTCCCACTTGGGGGTTCTTGTTCGCACTTTGTTCCAACTTTGTTCCCATTCCTGCCCTACTTTGGGTTTCTTGTTCCCACTTTGTTCCCACTTTGTTACCATCCTTGTCTCACTTTGGGGTTCTTGTTCCCACTTTGTTCCCATTCTTATCCCACTTTGGGGTTCTTGTTCCCACTTTGTTCCCACTCCCATTTTTGTCCCACTTTGGGGTTCTTGTTCCCACTTTGTTCCCACTTTGTTTCCATTTTTGTCCCACTTTGAGGTTCTTGTTCCCACTTTGCTCCCACTTTGCTCCCATTCTTGTCCCACTTTGGGGTTCTCGTTCCCGCTTTATTCCCACTTTGTTCCCATTCTTGCCCCATTTGGGGTTCTTGATCCCACTTTGTTCCCACTTTGTTCCCATTCTTGTCCCATTTAAGGGTTCTTGTTCCCACTTTGTTCCCATTTTTGTCCCATTTTTTGGGTTCTTGTTCCCACTTTGTTCCCCGCTTTGTTCCCATTCTTGCCCCACTTTTGAGATTCTTGTCCCCACTCTGTTCCCATTCTTGTTCCCAGTTTGTTCCCACTTTGTTCCCATTCTTGTCCCGCTTTTGGGGTTCTTGTTCCCACTTTGTCCCCACTTTGTTCCCATTCTTGTCCCACTTTGGGGTTCTTGTTCCTACTTTGTTCCATTCTTGTCCCACTTTGGAATTCTTGTTTCCACTGTGTTTCCACTTTGTTCCCATCCTTGTCCCACTTTGGGGTTCTTGTTCCCACTTTGTTCCCATTCTTGTCCCACTTTGGGGTTCTTGTTCCCACTTTGTTCCCATTCTTGTCCCACTTTGTGGTTCTTCCCATTCTTGTCCCACTTTTGGGGTTCTTGTTCCCACTTTGTTCCCACTTTGTTCCCATTCTTGTCCCACTTTGGGGTTCTTGTTCCCACTTTGATCCCACTTTGTTCCCATTCTTGTCCCACTTTGGGGTTCTTGTTCCCGCTTTGTTCCCACTCTTGTCCCACTTTGGGGTTCTCGTTCCCACTTTGTTCCCATTCTTGTCCCACTTTGGGGTTCTCGTTCCCACTTTGTTCCCATTCTTGTCCCACTTGGTGGTTCTTGTTCCCACTTTGTTCCTACTTTGTTCCCATTCTTGTCCCACTTTGGGGTTCTTGTTCCCACTTTGATCCCACTTTGTTCCCATTCTTGTCCCACTTTGGGGTTCTTGTTCCCACTTTGTTCCCATTCTTGTCCCACTTTGGGGTTCTTGTTCCCACTTTGTTCCCACTTTGTTCCCATTCTTGTCCCACTTTGGGGTTCTTGTGCCCACTTTGTTCTACTTTGTTCCCATTCTTGTCCCACTTTGGGGTTCTCACTTTGTTCCCACTTGTTCCCATTCTTGTCCCACTTTAGGGTTCTTGTTCCCACTTTGTTCCCACTTTGTTCCCATTCTTGTCCCACTTTGGGGTTCTTGTTCCCGTTGTTCCCACTTTGTTCCCATTCTTGTCCCACTTTGGGGTTCTTGTTCCCACTTTGTTCCCACTTTGTTCCTATTCTTATCCCACTTTGGGGTTCTTGTTCCCACTTTGTTCCCATTCTTGTTCCCACTTTGGGGTTCTTGTTCCCACTTTGTTCCCACTTTGTTCCCATTCTTGTCCCACTTTTGGGATTCTTGTTCCCACTTTGTTCCCACTTTGTTCCTATTCTTATCCCACTTTGGGTTCCCACTTTGGGGTTCTTGTTCCCACTTTGTTCCCACTTTGTTCCCACTTTCCCATTCTCAATTCTTGTCCCACTTTGGGGTTCTTGTGCCCACTTTGTTCCCACTTTGTTCCTATTCTTGTCCCGCTTTGGGGTTCTTGTTCCCACTTTGTTCCCAGTCTTGTCCCACTTTGGGGTTCTTGCTCCCACTTTGTTCCCACTTTGTTCCCATTCTTGTCCCACTTTCAGGTTCTTGTTCCCACTTTGTTCCCGCTTTGTTCCCATTCTTGTCCCACTTTAGGGTTCTTGTTCCCACTTTGTTCCCATTCTTGTCCCACTTTAGGGTTCACTTTGTTCCCACTTTGTTCCCATTCTTGTCCAACCTTAGGGTTCTTGTTCCCACTTTGTTCCCGCTTTGTTCCCATTCTTGTCCCACTTTAGGGTTCTTGCTCCCACTTTGTTCCCACTTTGTTCCCATTCTTGCCCCACTTTAGGGTTCTTGTTCCTTAGGGTTCTTGTTCCTACTTTGCTCCCACTTTGTTCCTGTTCTTGTTCCACTTTCAGGTTCTTGTTCCCACTTTGTTCCCGCTTTGTTCCCATTCTTGTCCCACTTTAGGGTTCTTGTTCCCACTTTGTTCCCACTTTGTTCCCATTCTTGTCGCACTTTAGGGTTCTTGTTCCCACTTTGTTCCCACTTTGCTCCCATTCTTGTCCCACTTTACGGTTCTTGTTCCCACTTTGTTCCCACTTTGTTCCCATTTTTGTCCCACTTTAGGGTTCTTGTCACTTTGTTCCCACTTTGTTCCCATTCTTGTCCCACTTTAGGGTTCTTGTTCCCACTTTGTTCCCACTTTGTTCCCATTCTTGTCCCACTTCAGGGTTCTTGTTCCCACTTTGTTCCCATTCTTGTCCCACTTTAGGGTTCTTGTTCCCACTTTGTTCCCATTCTTGTCGCACTTTGGGGTTCTTGTTCCCACTTTGTTCCTACTTTTTTCGTACTCTTGTCCCACTTGGGGGTTCTTGTTCCCACTTTGTTCCCATTTTTGTCCCATTTTTGGGGTTCTTGTTCCCACTTTGTTCCCCGCTTTGTTCCCATTCTTGCCCCACTTTTGAGATTCTTGTCCCCACTCTGTTCCCATTCTTGTTCCCACTTTGTTCCCACTTGTTCCCATTCTTGTCCCGCTTTTGGGGTTCTTGTTCCCACTTTGTCCCCACTTTGTTCCCATTCTTGTCCCACTTTGGGGTTCTTGTTCCTACTTTGTTCCATTCTTGTCCCACTTTGGGATTCTTGTTTCCACTTTGTTTCCACTTTGTTCCCATCCTTGTCCCACTTTGGGGTTCTTGTTCCCACTTTGTTCCCATTCTTGTCCCACTTTGGGGTTCTTGTTGCCACTTTGTTCCCATTCTTGTCCCACTTTGTGGTTCTTGTTCCCACTTTGTTCCCGCTTTGTTCCCATTCTTGTCCCACTTTTGGGGTTCTTGTTCCCACTTTGTTCCCACTTTGTTCCCATTCTTGTCCCACTTTGGGGCTCTTGTTCCCACTTTGATCCCACTTTGTTCCCATTCTTGTCCCACTTTGGTTCTTGTTCCCGCTTTGTTCCCATTCTTGTCCCACTTCGGGGTTCTCGTTCCCACTTTGTTCCCACTCTTGTCCCACTTTGGGGTTCTCGTTCCCACTTTGTTCCCATTCTTGTCCCACTTTTGAAGTTCTTGTTCCCACTTTGTCCCCGCTTTGTTCCCATTCTTGTCCCACTTTGGGGTTCTTGTTCCCACTTTGTTCCCACTTTGTTCCCATTCTTGTCCCACTTTGGGGTTCTTGTTCCCACTTTGTTCCCATTCTTGTCCCACTTTGGGGTTCTTGTGCCCACTTTGTTCCCACTTTGTTCCCATTCTTGTCCCGCTTTGGGGTTCTTGTTCCCACTTTGCTCCCATTCTTGTTTCTTGCTCCCGCTTTGTTCCCACTTTGTTCCCATTCTTGTCCCACTTGTGGGGTTCTTGTTCCCACTTTGTTCCCGCTTTGTTCCCATTCCCACTTTGTTCCCATTCTTGTCCCACTTTGGGGTTCTTGTTCCCATTTTGTTCCCGCTTTGTCGGGTTCTTGTTCCCGCTTTGTTCCCACTTTGTTTCCATTCTTACCTTATTGTTGGTTCTTGATCCCACTTTGTTGCCACTTTGTCGGGTTCTTGTTACCATTTTGTTCCCATTCTTGTCCCACTTTGGGGTTCTTGTTCCCACTTTGTTCCCATTCTTTGTTCCCATTCTTGTCCCATTTTGGGGTTCTTGTTCTCACTTTGTTCCCACTTTGTTCCCATTCTTGTCCCACTTTGGGGTTCTTGTTCCCACTTTGTTCCCATTCTTGTCCCACTTTGGGGTTCTTGTTCCCACTTTGGGGTTCTTGTTCCCACTTTGTTCCCACTTTGTTCCCATTCTTGTGGCACTCTGGAGTGCTTGTTCCCACTGTTTCCATTTTTGTTCACTTTGGGGTTCTTGTTCCCACTCCCACTTTGGGGTTCTCGTTCCCACTTTGTTCCCATTCTTGTCCCACTTTGGGGTTCTTGTTCCCACTTTGTTCTCATTTTGTTCCCACTCTTGTCGCACTTTGGGGTTCTTGATCCCACTTTGTTCCCACTTTGTTCCCATTCTTGTCCCACTTTGGGGTTCTTGTTCCCACTTTGTTCCCATTCTTGTCCCACTTTGTTCCCACTTTGTGCCCATTCTTGTCCCGCTTTTGGGGTTCTTGCGCCCACTTTGTTCCCATTCTTGCCCCACCGTGGGGTTCCCACTTTATTCCCACTTTGTTCCCATTCTTCACCCTCATTCTTGTTCCCACTTTGTTCCCACTTTGTTCCCATTCTTGTCCCACTTTGGGGTTCTTGTTCCCACTTTGTTTCGACTTTGTTGCCACTCTTGTCCCACTTTGGGGTTGTTGTGCCCACTTTGTTCCAACTTTGTTCTGATTCTTATCCCACTTTGGGGTTCTTGTTCCCACTTTGTTCCCACTTTGTTCCCACTTTGTTCCCATCCTTGTCCCACTTCGGGGTTCTTGTTCCCACTTTGTTCCCACTTTGTTCCAATTCTTGTCGCACTTTGGGGTTCTTGTTCCCACTTTGTTCCCATTCTTGTCCCACTTTGGGGTTCTTGTTCCCACTTTGTTCCCATTCTTGTCCCACTTTGGGGTTCTTATTCCCACTTTGTTCCCAGTTTGTTCCCATTCTTGTCCCGCTTTTGGGGTTCTTGTTCCCACTTTGTCCCCACTTTCTTCCCATTCTTGTCCCACTTTGGGGTTCTTGTTCCCACTTTGTTCCCATTTTGTTCCCATTCTTGTCCCACTTTGGGGTTCTTGTTCCCACTTTGTTCCCATTCTCGTTTCACCTTGGGGTTCTTGTTCCCACTTTGTTCCCATTCTTGTCCCACTTTGGGGTTCTTGTTCCCACTTTGTTCCCACTTTGTTCCCATTCTTGTCCCACTTCGGGCTTCTTGTTCCCACTTTGTTCCCACTTTGTTCCCATTCTTGTCCCACTTTGGGGTTCTTGTTCCCACTTTGTTCCCATTCTTGTCCCACTTTTGAAGTTCTTGTTCCCACTTTGTCCCCGCTTTGTTCCCATTCTTGTCCCACTTTGGAGTTCTTGTTCCCACTTTGTTCCCACTTTGTTCCGAGTCTTGTCCCACTTTGGGGTTCTTGTTTTCACTTTGTTCCCATTCTTGTCCCACTTTGGGGTTCTTGTGCCCACTTTGTTCCCACTTTGTTTTTTGTAATATATTTTTTTTTTTTTTTTTTTTATTCCCTTTCTTGTCCCACTTGGGGTTTTTGGGGTTAGTGTTCCCACTTTGTTCCCATTCTTGTCCCACTTTGGGGTTCTTGTTCCCACTTTGGGGTTCTTGTTCCCACTTTGTTCCCATTCTTGTGGCACTCTGGAATGCTTGTTCCCACTGTTCCATTTTTGTTCACTTTGGGGTTCTTGTTCCCACTTTGTTCCCACTTTGTTCCCACTCTTGTCCCACTTTGGGGTTCTCGTTCCCACTTTGTTCCCATTCTTGTCCCACTTTGGGGTTCTCGTTCCCACTTTGTTCCCATTCTTGTCCCACTTTGGGGTTCTTGTTCCCACTTTGTTCTCATTTTGTTCCCATTCTTGTCGCACTTTGGGGTTCTTGTTCCCACTTTGCTCCCACTTTGTTCCCATTCTTGTCCCACTTTGGGGTTCTTGTTCCCACTTTGTGCCCATTCTTGTCCCACTTTGGGGTTCTTGTTCCCACTTTGTTCCCACTTTGTTCCCATTCTTGTCCCACTTTGGGGCCCACTTTGTTCCCACTTTGTTCCCATTCTTGCCTGGGGTTCCCACTTTATTCCCACTTTGTTCCCATTCTTCACCCTCATTGCGGTTCTTGTTCCCACTTTGTTCCCTTGCCATTCTTGTCCCGCTTTGGGGTTGTTGTGCCCACTTTGTTCCAACTTTGTTCTGATTCTTATCCCACTTTGGGGTTCTTGTTCCCACTTTGTTCCCACTTTGTTTCCATTCTTGTCCTACTTTGGGGTTCTTGTTCCCACTTTGTCCCCACTTTGTTTCCATTCTTGCCCCGCTTTGGAGTTCTTGTTCCCACTCTATTTCTGCTTTATTCCCATTCTTATCCACTTTGGGGTTCTTGTTCCCACTTTGTTTCCACTTTGTTCCTTTTCTTGTCCTACTTTAGGGTTCTTGTTCCCACTTTGTTCCCATTCTTATCCCACTTTAGCGTTCTTATTCCCACTTTGCTCCCACTTTGTTCCCATTCTTGTCCCACTTTGGAGTTCTTGTTCCCACTTTGTTCCCACTTTATTCCCATTCCTTTCGCACTTTGGAGTTCTTATTCCCACTTTATTCCCATTCTTGTTCCACTTTGGAGTTCTTGTTCCCACTTTGTTTCCATTCTTGTCCCACTTTCGGGTTCTTTTTCCCACTCTATTTCCACTTTGTTTCCATTCTTGTCCCACAGTTTAAAGTTCTTGTTCCCACTTTGTCTCCACTTTGTTCCCATTCTTGTCCCACTTTGGGATCTGGTTCCCACTTTGTTCCCATTCTTGTTCCTACTTTGTTCCCACTTTGTTCCCATTCTTGTCCCACTTTGTTCCCACTTTGTTTCCATTCTTATCGCACTTCGGGGTTCTTGTTCCCACTTTGTTCCCACTTTGTTCTATTCTTGTCCCACTTTGGGGTTCTTGTTCCTACTTTGTTCCCATTCTTGTCCCACTTGGTGGTTCTTGTTCCCACTTTGTTCCCGCTTTGTTCCCGCTTTGTTGCCATTCTTGTCCCACTTTGAGGTTCTTGTTCCCACTTTGTTCCCACTTTGTTCCCATCCTTGTCCCACTTTGGGGTTCTTGTTCCCACTTTGTTCCCATTCTTGTTCCTACTTTGTTCCCACTTGTGGGGTTCTTGTTCCCACTTTGTTCCCACTTTGTTCCCATTCTTGTCCCACTTTTGAGATTCTTGTTCCCACTTTGTTCCCACTTTGTTCCTATTCTTGTCCCACTTTGGGGTTCTTGTTCCCACTTTGTTCCCATTCTTGTTCCCACTTTGGGGTTCTTGTTCCCACTTTGTTCCCACTTTGTTCCCACTTTGTTCCCACTTTGGGGTTCTTGTTCCCACTTTGTTCCCACTTTGTTCCCATTCTTGTCCCACTTCGGGGTTCTTGTTCCCACTTTGTTCCCATTCTTGTCCCACTTTGGGGTTCTTGTTCCCGCTTTGTTCCCATTCTTGTCCCACTTTGGGGTTCTTATTCCCACTTTGTTCCCAGTTTGTTCCCATTTTTGTCCCGCTTTTGGGGTTCTTGTTCCCACTTTGTCCCCACTTTCTTCCCATTCTTGTCCCACTTTGGGGTTCTTGTTCCCACTTTGTTCCCATTTTGTTCCCATTCTTGTCCCACTTTGGGGTTCTTGTTCCCACTTTGTTCCCACTTTGTTCCCATTCTCTTTGTCCACTTTGGGGTTCTTGTTCCCACTTTGTTCCCACTCTTGTCCCACTTTGGGGTTCTTGTTCCCACTTTTTCCCACTTTGTTCCCATTCTTGTCCCACTTCGGGTTCTTGTTCCCACTTTGTTCCCACTTTGTTCCATTCTTGTCCCACTTTGGGGTTCTTGTTCCCACTTTGTTCCCATTTGTCCCACTTTTGGAGTTCTTGTTCCCACTTTGCCCCGCTTTGTTCCCATTCTTTTCCCACTTTGGGGTTCTTGTTCCCACTTTGTTCCCACTTTGTTCCCATTCTTGTCCCACTTTGGGGTTCTTGTTCCCACTTTGTTCCCATTCTTGTCCCACTTTGGGGTTCTTGTGCCCACTTTGTTCCCACTTTGTTCCCATTCTTGTCCCGCTTTGGGGTTCTTGTTTCCACTTTGCTCCCATTCTTGTTTCTTGCTCCCACTTTGTTCCAACTTTGTTCCCATTCTTGTCCCACTTTGGGGTTCTTGTTCCCAATTTGTTCCCGCTTTGTTCCCATTCTTGTCCAACTTTAGGGTTCTTGTTCCCACTTTGTTCCCATTCTTGTCTGCGAACATTTTGACATTCAACGCCTTGCGGTCATCGGCTCGGAGTCAACTGCTATGCACATGACATGTATGGCACAACTCAGCTGGGGTCTCTACGGTACATGTAAAGCTACGCACCCCGCCTTGAAATGCCCTGCAGTTGGGCGAAAGGGGATTTCACTCAATACCAGCTGAGGTTTCAACAGGCCTGGCAGAGTCTTCGCAAAATGCGGTATCTGTGAAACACTCGGCGCAATTTCCACATCTGAAAACCGGAATGCACTTTTCACATGCCATCCAAGTCAATCCAGTTTGCTCGAATCCGCTGCTGTACGCTGCACATTTGGCACAGGTGCATCTGAAAAGGGCTCACGCATGATGTAGTGACAACTGTGGCACTTCTTGAAGTGCTGCTTCACCGCATCACTCTCAGCAACAGTCTTCACGCGCCGCTTGCGAATCCACTTGCAATCTGCTTGGTGATAATGCTTGCCAAACTCGGTGACATAAACCAGCTTTTGGTTCTTCTGAGTCCCATGCCTCAAACTGCAACTCATACACATACGCACAAGCCATGTACATGTAAGCAGAAATCCAAGTACCGAAAAGAAAAGCATTGCAATGAATACAAAATCACTCACTCCGTCAAATCTATTGGGCTCTTCCGCAGCACGACTCAAGGCGTCGCCAGTCACAGGCTGCAAAAGCAAATTCACCATTCCTGCTGCAAATACTCGTTTTGCCATCTGCGTAATCTCAGTACTGCTAGAGCCGTTCACACGTGGCTCACGAGCAAGTTCCAAGCGAATACGTCTGATCGCTCTCTGTGTGTTCTCCCTGGCGATATGCGACTCAAACTCAGCTAAGCCCACAGGCTCCCAGCTTCCATAGCCATCTTCTACATCTCCATCAACCAGACCAATGAAATAGCCAAGCAACTTCACCCGGTCTCGATTCAAGGGCTTCGTCCCTCCGTCCGCCAAATTGTACAGAGTGGAAACTGTACCCAAGTGAAAAACCTTGTCCTGCAACTTCTGCTGAACCCACAGCACCTTGGCATCCAAATGCCGAGTTTTCCCGGCTCCGGATCGAGACATCACACCTCGCGCTGCCGCCGAATCAGACAAAAGGTAACTGTCCAAAGGCGCATCGTAAGTGCAAAACCTGATGATGTTCTGGAAATAAATCAAACCGCACGCTGCTGAGACCATAGCATAATACTCAGCTTCGCCACTGCTAAGCGAGACCGCTTTCTGAGTGCGCGACGAAGAATAAATGCACATCTTGTTCATCATAAAAACAGCTGAAGATGTAGATTTTCGGCTATGCCGATCACCGGCCCAGTCTGAATCTGTCATGGCTTCCAAAACCATGCTTGCGTTTGCATTCTTCTTGATGAACCCTTCATGCAACATCGGCACCAGGTTTTGACATGCACTGTGCGAGCGTCTTGATGCAAAACTGGCACTCAATCAGATCTGTGCTGAGATACAACAGCAATCCAACAGCTGCCCTGTACTTGCCTGCTACTGGCTCCGGCAGTGGATCTGCTGTCAGTTCCTGCGCAGCCCCGGTGGTCGGCATAGGGGCTACGCGGGGCTTCATGGAATCCGGATTGATTCCAACCAGTTGGAACAATTTCTGGAAACTCTTCGGATGTGGCTGAATGATGAAACGCAAACTTTTGTGATACACATGCCGTCGCTTCAAGAAATACAGCTCATCGCCAGGCTTACACATGAGATCAAAAGTAACCTCATATCTCGATTTCACTGCAGGCAGAAAATGCTGCATCACATACTCTTCCGTTCCAATGCCCAAAATATCATCAACATGCAGCTGGCCAACCAAAGACTCTTCTGCTCTAATGATAGAGGGGCACACCACGCAGCATTCGGCCTTCAGCTTTTCCATGAGAAAGCCTGAAAACTCCTCATACCAGTTGCGAGCTCCGTCTCGCTGTCCCGGCAAACATTTCATCAACTGAAAATGGAACTCGCCTCCATCAAGAAAAATGGTAACCGCTGTCGGGGTTTTCTGATCTACAGTCAAATAAGCATCTCGAATATCGCAAGTGAACATGACCCAATCATGACCTTCTGCTTTGCGCTGCATGAACAAACCAGGCAACAGTCTTGACAACAGGCTAGAGCTTGCTGGCGCAAAGAGGTGTTCTCTGTGGGGGTCCTGCCATTGATACTCCCTAGCAACTAATCGTGCTCGGCGCAAGAAAACATTCTGGCCATCTATTTTCTTTGGTCTCCACGAATGCACGAACCTGGTGCTAAGCTGGAGCAGCTGTTGCTCGCGCACTTCGCTTGCATGCACTGGCTGCAAAACGCCCAGGTCGATGAGGCGCTTCACCTCAACCTTGATCGCATCTGCTTCCAGCTGCGCCAACTCCGCGTCATCCAAAACTGGATCCTCACCAGTCGGTGTCATCGGATAGCACAGATTGCTTTGCTGCAGGCCTTGAGTCAAATGACTAAAGCCACGCTCTGCATCCACGTCTCCTGCAACCTCATCATCAATTTCAAGCAAACACTGCATGTCCGTTTCCTCGTACTGGATGTCTACTACTTCATCCGCATGATACAGTTCTTCGCCAAGAACCACACAGCGAACGACATGGTCAGCCGGCTTGCTGCCCTCGGTCTGCTCGGCGTGCGGCTGAGTTACGTCCCCAGCGAACACCGGAGATGCACTCAGCTTCTGCGACTTTGCAGGGGACATTCGCATCTGTTTCTGTTCGCGCTCACTCGTTTGACCAGCTGAGCGAGCGCTAGCTGGCAGCTCAATCGATCGCTTCGTAGGCACTGACGATGCTGGCTCAGCAGGAATATCCTGAGCGTCTCCAACAGACACACTGGAAGATGTAATGGAATCCTCATCCGGCACTCTAACTCCAACACCGTCAGTCGCATTTTCTTTGTCCTGCGCACGATCAGGGGCAGGTAGCAAACCCTCTCCAACACCCAAACTCGGGTCAACCAGTTCCGTCAGCAGCGTGTCATCCGGCAAAATGGGCACTGCTGATTGCTCCACCTCGCCTGCATTTGCTTGTTGTTCTGCGTGGGGCTGTCTCTTTGGCCGCCCAAAGCCGAGATGTCCTCCCAGACAACCAGGATAATCCCAAGGGTGGCCAATGACATTCTGTAGCAGGATTTTGTTCCAGCAATCCTTTTCCGAAAGTCTTCGTATTGAGCGCGTCAAAACAAGTCCCCCTCCTTTTGACCCAGCACCTGGTGTGGTAACCAAATGCATGTCTGAATTGTTCACCTTCCCAAGCCAAATGCCCTTGACCCAGGATGGGTTGCCTTTGTTGCGCACCTTCATGTATGCCAGAACACATTCTCCAAATCGAGCAACTTTTCCGCGGTACGCTCCCTCCAAGGGATCGCTCCATGGGTGTGAGACCTTGGATCACATGGAATCTGTTGTGCGTCCACGCTGCATGAAGGAGCCCAACCATGCAAGCAATCAAAAGTCTGCACCTTCACACCGGAAAGATCTTCCAGCTGCTTCAAGAAGATATTTGCCTGATCTCTCACTGTTTGCGCTGCATTCTCAATTGCACCATTCGACTGATGATCTCCACGCGCACTGTTCTGCAAAACTGTGCGTGTCCCGAGCTTCATCCTATACTCTTGAACTTTCTGCTGCAAATTCACCAGTGATGGTTCCCCATCTGTCTTGAAGATGAGCTCGCTATAGCCAAGAAATGACATGAACCTGCACACTTCCTGCACCAGAGTGGCCATCCATTTATTTCCTTTCATAGGTGTCGGAACACAGTGTATAATATGGCCTTTGTATCTCGGTCATGCAAAACCAAGCAGCACAATTTGCTTGCCTTGTCATCTGTCAAGAGACGGCAAGGTGACGTCCCGTGGGACGCTGTGCACCGAACCCTCAAGCTTCAATACCAACCACGTAGAAAGGTGTATACGGACGATGCCGTTATAGCCGAACCCGTGTAAACGTTGTAAGGAAGAAGGAATGATAGTTACACCAGTAGTCCTGACAATGCAGCGCAAGCAGTTGTTTTGCTCTTATCGCCCGTCACGAATGTTCGCAGTCACACATCAGATCTTGAACCTCAATTGTGTCTTGAGCCAAATGGCGATCAATGGAACTTGGGAAGCAACACCAACAAGGACCTCAGAACAGCTACCCAATTTCGGCACGGGGCCTAGAGGGTTTTAACATCCCCCATTTGGGTCGCATTGTTCATCATGCGGTCCAAACACCACAAAACGTTCCACTGGCCACGGCTTCAACTACGAAATCGTGTCGTGCATTCTTTTACTTGCTATCACTACACCGTTCATTCGCTGTGAAACATGCCGGGTTCGATTGTACGAAAAGTGAAACATTCATCCTCCAATCGAAGCACACATCCATATGCAGGTGTATATATAATACACTGTGGCCACTTCACTTGACCGCCAGTGAACATCCCAGCTGCCGCATTTGCGCATCGCGCAGCTGTCATCCATAAATGGGTTGGCCACAAATGTCCACCATGCGCGCCCGCTTGTGATCGGTCTGCATATCTCCGGCAAAGAAACATCGGTGAGTAATCAATGCAAATCATAGCCATTCCAGATACCATGGACAATGCATAAATAATGAAAAGATATCATCTATAAGGTAATAGTTCCATCCATGAATATCCAGAGCGTCATAGTCGTCGGAATATGTAACCATGTACACATCCAATCATCTTGGACACATGAATATAAATCATGACATAAGTCGTTCCACCGAAACAGTGTCGATGTGACGCAAGTAACAGATGGGGACTGGCCCACATCGTACCGCAATCATCATCTTCACGAAGCATACCTGTCCCCAATGGACAGCCTATGGGTACGTCGGCGGAACTCCTCGTCCAAGTTCTTCTGGGCTTCTCGTGCCCGGACACACTTCTTGTTGTAGTCCTCTGGCAACCAGTGCCCTTTCCGAAGGCACCAATCCAGCAGGGGTGTGTCGCATTTGTTCGGGTCGATGGCCGAGATGATGGCGCTCACGTTGACCGCGTAACCATGCTTGCCAAGGTTTAGGCCATCCCTCACGAATGATATATACTTGCAGTTGAAAGCTAGTGCAAAACATCTGAAAATAATATCACCCACCGGGTGCACTCGGTCCTTGACCAGGAGCTTCATTTCTTCCTTGGTGACATCGAGGATTCTCGCTGCAATCCACAGCTTGTAGAATGTGTAAAGTCCCTCGCATTTGTTCACCATCATACGAATATATTCGTCACGCTCCTCAACCGATCGGAAGGCTCTTGTCCGAACATTCTCCGATTGAGAAATCTTCGTTATTGTTGATGGCAAAAGTATACCTTCCTGATCATGCTCGGTGATGTTGGGGTACCTCTTGAAGTCATTGTGATAAGGGCAGCCCGGCCTCCCTTCGAGTCCGGCATTCATCGTTCTCTCCTCACCACCTTCAAACATCCCCCACATCTTGGACAGCTGGAGTGCGATAAATCCTGCCATGTACTGAGCCTCACGCGGCTCGTCAAGGCAGATCGCCATCCGTTGGGAACTTATAATGTCCCGTGACGTCAGATCGGTGTCGCGGTAATGCCAACCGCCGTCTTCTTCTTCTGACGCATAGCCGGATGTATATCCTTGCGTGTCCATGTCGTCATCTTCTCCCGGAACTTCCTCCGCTTCGTCCTCATCCTCCTGTGCTGCCGCATCGTGGTTAGCTTCTTCCTGTGCACGCCTGGCATCTCCAGAGACGTTGGGGTTTTGGTTGTCCTCCTCGTCATCGGATTGATGTGAATGTAGTATCTTCCGATGGAGATCAGTTGTGCCTCGCACTCCAGGCATAAGCAGAAGCAGGTGGGGATCGCGGTCGCACATGATGGACATATCCGGCACCTCAGTCCTTCCCATGTCTCATCATTCAGGATGACGACTTTGCTGACTTCGTCCCGGACCTCGTTGACCTGTGCGTTGAACTCTTCCATCTTGTTGTTTCGATAGAGTTCGCAAGCACGATTAACCATGTCAACGATGTAGTGCAGATTATCGGCACCTGTCTCAGTCTCCGGCATCCTCTCGCTGATCTTTGCGACGTTCTGGAGGAACATCGCAGCCGACTCTTGGGAAGAGTTGACAAAGCCAGGGCAGATCTCGTTCTCCACACACTTCGAGTACGCCCTCTTGATGTCAGCGTACTCCAGGCGCTTCCCTCCGTTGCTTTTGCCAATCCAAATGGACTTGACCTCATAGAACGGGATCACGTCAAAGACCATGAAAGTCCCATTAGCCGCGACTCCAGCTCCATACCGCGCGAGGGTTGCACTGGGAATGTAGATGATCGCAATCGGATCCCCTCTCCTCACGTTCCGCAGCGTCGTCTTCGTCGCCACGTTCATCTCATCCCATGGAGCAAACGCTCCGAAGTGCAGCGCCAGCCTGTTGCCGCCATCGATTCCGCCGGGGACTAGCCCACAGCGTACGATGCTTGGCAGGTTTTCCACATACGTCACATGGAATGCTCCTCCGAGAGTATCACCCATTCTTGCGGAATACCTATTCGCCAGTGCGGATGAGCTCATGAATCCAAAATCACTGTGACCGGTTGTGACTCGGATGCACCAAGGTCTGTACCATCCATCGCATCTGTTGAACATCCTGTCGATGTCGTCCCGATCCACGCCAGCTTGGTCATTTCCTCCCTGGCTGCCCTCGTGTCGTTCGGGTTCATGATGCTCGGAAACCTTGCTGCCAGAACCTGGAATCTCGACTTCTTGCTTCCGGATTCCTGCCACTTGATCACCTCCATGATGCCCATGTATCGTTTCGCTCTCGTGGTGTTGGTGGGAATATGTCGTTGTTCCGGTCGTCAATGACAGCATCAATGTCGACCCATCCACCCTCGTCGCACCTGAAAGCACTTCCTCGGCAATTGCCGATCTTGTGTCGAAGGACTCTGCATAGGTCGTGAGATAGCTGGTTTGCTTGGTCCCTTGTAGTAAATACCGAGCGATCATCACCAATCCTGCATAGTGGAGCACCGTCGAAAGGAGCAATGCAGAAGTTGACACTCTTGCCAAGTTGCATCACGTCCACTTGCTCAAGGATTGCACCTTTGGGAAAGTACCTGGGGTCAACAATAGACGCGTATGCCCGTGGCAATGCACATCACTCACGTCGCCGTACTTCGGGATGTAGCACGGGATGGTGTCGCATCCCATCTCAAGCGTCTTCTTGAATGTCCTGCTGTCCCCGCACGGGTTGTAGGTGAGGTCGACGCCACCACATTGTAGCTCTCCTCCCTCAGCCGTGTCAGCCATCTCCACCAAATTAATAGTGTAGCTGTACATCTCAATTGTTTCTTTCCCTGCTTGTCCTCCTTTCTTTCTTTCCTTGGACGTTGATGAGGACGGTTCCTCCGTATCCCCCATGTCTTCATCAGATGAAACAGGGTCACTGCTGAGTAGCTCACGGAGCACCTTCATCGCCTTCTCATTTCCAGCAGCCTCCTCAATGTCCTTGCAGTCGCCGTCGTGGGCCAGGTTCGCGCACTTCTTACAGATCCCCATATCTCCCATGCACTTCTCCATTGACTCCAGGAATCCTAGTGCCGCTCTCCGCCCGTCGATCACTCGCTGCTTCTTGTCTTCCTTCTCAGTATTGGTCTGAGAACTTCGACTCGGGTCTGGTGCTTGACCAAGACCCTCATCTTCGCCCTCCGTGGCCTTTCTCTTGGACCCTTGTGCAGAGGGCTCGGTGATCAGGGATCGTGGATGTCTGGGCTTGACCTTGTTCATGATGTCAAGCACCTCCTTCGTGGGCACGCCGAGCTGTGCGGACGGCTTGTTCCGCTTTCTGTTCTGGCCCGTCGTGTGGGTCACGTTCCCAGCGAGGTGTCGCACTATTGACTGCTCGAACTCCCTCTTGATCTTCCATGCATCCTTCCACAGTGGCAGTTCGTGCTGGAAGTACGACATCACCTCAAAGAATCCCAACACCATCTCGACGACGTCTCCCAAGGATTCCTCGTTCGTGGTTTGTCCCAGGAGTTCATACATCGTTCCTTGGTCGAGCACACTCTTGATCCATGACGAATATGCCACATTGCCAAGATCCTTGCCTATCACGAAGATGGACATCCTCTCCTCGACTCCCTCGGAATTCTTGCACACGATCACATCCCGGGATGCGCACAATTGCTTCCCGTGACCGTTGTTGTAGAACTGTGCTGCTTGATCCACAGTCATGCTCACGAATCCCACGTGAGAAAGCTCCTTCTTCAGCCTTGAATACGCGAGCTCCCGTATGATCGTGATCATGGCCTGGATATTGTTGACGTCCACCATGAGGTTTTGAAGGTCGGGGATTGCCACCACGCATTCCGCGAAGAGGCGCGTGTACATTTTCTTCCCCTCGATAGACATTGCAATACCGTTCGTGTCCGCGTTCCAGTTCGCGCAACAGTTCACGCAAGAAGAGGGATTGTACTTCGACTTCGGTCCGAGCACCTTCGACTTGCTCATCTGCATCTCTTTAGCGCAAAGTTCGCAGATAAACTTGCTGAGCTCCGTGACCGTATACCATCGAAGACGTTGATCACCGGCATCGGCTTTCCCAAAAGCGTCCTGCTCGCCGTGTCCTTCATCTTGTTGCTCTTGCTTCCTCTTCGACTGTGCAGTGAAGGTCGGCTTGTACTCGAATTTCACCTTCGATTCCTCCATGTTCTTCGGGATGTTGAATCGAAGGTCGGGCTCGTTTATGCACGTCCCCTCCAGCTCACACACAAACGCGTTGCTTGGTGCGACCGCATCGATGGATTTCTCAATCAGCAGTCGCTTCAGGAGGAAGTGTTGCAAGTTCGAGCTCCCAGGGATCTTGTAGTTCTTTCCTGTGAGCGCATGGACCACGCGCCACAGGCGATCGTTCTCGGTCACCAGCGCGCCTGCCGCCTTGCAGATCTCGCTAACCTTGTTGGCGATCGTCCCCAAGTCCCCTCTTCCACCATGGAAAGCAACATCGCGATTCACGCTCACCACGACCAGGCCCTTGCATGTGTTGACGAGGTCAGATATCGCCTTCTGCAGGTAGTCAATGATGGGGTTGGCGGTCACCTGCCATCCGCATCCTCTCATGCATACCCAATCATATAGCGACATCCAGATGTGCACCGACATTGGCGAGTCATCCATGTCTCGCCTCCGCCGTTCAGCGATGAGCTTATCCAGCTTCTGCAATCGGGAGATGATATTCAACGTGTCGTTGGGTGAGGAGACTTGCTCACTCGACCCATAGTATGATCTCTCCTCGATGTTTGTCCATCCCTGTTCGTTGACCATCATCTGGAAGGTCTTCGTGCTCCCTTTCGAGTTGACGGCCCTCAGGGGCCAATCCAGGACCAAGAAGCTCTTCTTGTGGATCATCATGTCGCGAATCGTCGCCTCGCCAATGGGGCTCCTCTTCTGCCTATTGATAATCCGGTTCAACTGTCCAGGTGCGTTGTCCGGGTTCTTCTCCGCCTGAATCAACGCGTTGATGGCTTTGGCGCCCGGAAGGCGTCCAGTAATCAAGCATCCTGTTTGGGCACACAAGAAAGCATACAGCTGTAGCCATGCCGCATTTCCCTTCCCAACATAGGAAAGAATGATCTTCTCCGCGCTGGTCTTCTCCTCGAAGTGCAATAGCGAAGAGGTCAGGCATCTCAGCATACACTCCCAATACGTTGCCTTCTTGCCTTCTGCAAGACACGGCCCAAATACAGTTTGTATGATTGGGTACCCCGTATTGTTGTCTATGTTGAATTTCACATTGACAGTCGCGCCGCCCAAAGTGGTACCCCCTTCGAATGAAGTGTAGGTATCGTGTCCAGCAGTTGGGTTGATAATTACCCATCTGTCGTCGTCACCGCCAGAGTTCATTCGGAAAATGGAGTCGATGATCTCGTTGTCGATCTTGACAGCATCGCTGGCTTGCGACCCCCCACTTGGAGCTCCCGGCTGGGGGACTGGCCCACCAGCGGTTTGACTCCTTTGTCCGGAGCTTGATGCCGACTTCTGCTGTCGCTCCGTCTTCCGCGGCGGCTCCGTCTTCGATGAGCCCATCACCCACCATGTCGGCTCTTCCCCAACCACGAAATCTTCGGGGTACTTCTCCAGTTCCCTCTCGACTTCATGAATCGTGCAGTATTTATTCTGGAAGAATTCGATCATGACGTCCTTCTCGGCCTTCTTCTCGATCTCCTTCATCCAGCTTACCCACTTGCGCCGATCTTGGTTCTCAGCGGCCCTGTCAGCCGCGTGCGGTGCCAAACTGATGGAGTTGATGTTCATCGCAGGCAGCTTCGACTCATAGATCATATCGATGCACCATAGGAAATCCCTGGCGTACTCAATCTCCCGGTAGAGATCGTTCAGCTCCCTTTTGTCTGGACGGAAATAAGCTGTATACGACTGATCTTTGGAGTCCTTCTCACCGAGCAATGGCTGCAATCTCCTCATGATGAAAGAGACGCACATGAGCGAATTGACCGCTCCGATGCACGCGTCAGAGATGTCACTGGGGGTTGACCCACAGATCATCCAGCGCAATAGGTTGTTCTGGCTGGCATTCTCATCCCTCCTCAGTGCATATGCGAGGTTCTTCATCGATGCCTGCAGCTCATTCTGGTAGACCAACCCAAGGTCCCAATTCTTCTGGTAGTCGTCCTTGGAACCACGACCGTAGGAGTCGATCTTGGGAGCCTTGATCACGCTCAACGTGAACACTTTCCCCCAGTTTCGATCTCTGTATCTTGCGATTCTCCGGTCGTGCCTCTCAAACTCTGCAGTTGTCTGGAACTCCTCAGAGCTCCTCCACCTTCTCGATGACGATGCCCTAGATGACTCGTCGTTGATGAATTCTTTGTACACCTCCCCAACCGGGGTGTTCTGGTGGAATGCTGCTTTGAACGACCGTTCATCGTTGTCCTCGGCCACGCCTAATGCGAGATCCCAGATGTTCGCGATTGATCTCAACATATCCGCCCCTTCCATGCAGTACTTGGTTACGTTGAGCAACTCGGGGTTCTTCGCCAGCATCGTTGCCTCACCGCAAAGTTGGTTCAGCGCCGACACGATCTTCTTTCCCTTGCTGCAGAATTCCCTCCATCCAAGCATACATTCGTCGGCAGAAAGCTGTCCGAAAACTTTGCTGATGAACTCTAAGGCAACCCTCATAGACTGCCCTTCACCTTTCATCATCCCGCGGCCCTTGGCAGAATAGTACGCTGAGTATGCATAAATAGCGGGGACGCCGATGTCCTCGATCCACTTCACGCACATACCCAGGTCGCTGTTCACCTCCATCCTCTTGGGCATCCTCTTGCCATCCTCGATGGCGTTCTTCACCAAATTTCCCAAGAAGATTGCCGCTTGCCTAGATTTCCCAATAGGCACGCAGAAGAACTCATTCGTATTGACGACATTCGGATTGGCAGTCATCTTGATGATATTCTCCAGAACCAGGAAAACCCAAAATAAGCAGCTGCAAATGAAGCCACGGAATTGTCCCAATACGATCCCAGCTTCAGATTGAGGTGACGAACTCGTCCAGCTCCTCCTTGAAGCTTGGGGTTCGGGACTGACCCAGCTCCCCGTATGCACCAGAGGTTCGGGACTGGCCCAGCACCTCGGTTGTGCAGTTGGGGTGGTGCAGATTTCGCTCGCAGTAGCTTGGTGCTTCCGCGATCTCCTTCGCGTAATGCAAGCAAGAGCGAGTTTCAACGGTGCCGGTTTGAGGCACCTTGCTCGAGCACGAAAACGGCGAAGGATCACACCCACAATTATAGACGTGTACAACTGGGTTTCTTTGGTTTCACGACCAGCACAAGGTCCATGCTCATGGTTTCCATTGCATTTCTTAGACAACGAGCCACCAAGTTCAAAGTTCCATGAGACAACTCTCCATGGTTTCTTGATTGGCATGGGTTTCTTTGCATATCTTTGTTTCAAGCCATAGCGACACCCATCAAACTCGTGACTAGTCCCATCATGCACAACCTCATGCAGTCTCTCATCTTTCCAATAATCACAACTTCCAGGCAACTCAAACAAAATCGCAGCTCGTTTTGTCATGGCATGCCGTTTAATTTCAACGAACCGTTCAAACAATCTCCAAAATTCTCTTTGTTTGGCCTCGATTTTCTCTGCGGTGTCAATTCCGCGAGTCTTGTTGAGGCGTGCCCATGATGATCCCCCCGTGCAAGGCCCGGCGAAGAACAACAAATCGGAAGGTTTGGTAAGCACATGTCTGGCGATTCTCCCCCCGTACTCGCTCAGTAAGTCATCAACCAGAGTTATGGTGACAACCTGCGGCCCGTCATGGCGGGCAAGAGCAGTGAACCAGTTACGTGGTTCGGAACATGCCATCAGCACGATGGGCCGAGCCAAGTCAACACTGTAAAGAGTGACGACTGTGCGAGTTCTCATACCAGGAAGCGAGACATGAACAGGAGCGCGAAGCACACCACCGTCGTGTTTGACCATCGCGAGTTCAATACCCGGCGCTAACTGTGGCTTGTGCTTCACCGCAATGCGATACGGAACAAAACAACGACCAGGGACAAGCTGCTCGTGATTGATATGCAGACAACGCATGAGCAATTTCAATCGGAGCAACGTTTCCAATGCAAGGTCGTTAACACACTTCAACTCTATGCGCTCGTTCGACAGTTCTTCAACAAATGCGGCCAGCACGGACTGCATGTCAACATCCCCGGACCCGACATGAATTGGTCGTGGTCGTGGAGACCGTTCCCGCGCCGGTGCAGCGACCGGTACGGGATGAAACTGCCAAACTGCGCGTTCAACCCAACCATCAATTCGCACACATTGTAGCCCCGGGTCAACTCTATCCTCAACTTTGAGCCATGACCCATTCTTCAGAAACCAAGTGGAACGAAGCCACTTGCTCCCAAACGGTGTCATAACCGCGAGTGGAGGTTTCACACGCATCAATCTGGGTCCCTTGGCAACAACAACCGGATCATGTCCTTCATGCTCATGCAATCCCTCTTTGGATGTTAATCCAGACCACCATAGGTCCGGGGGCATGATCGGTATGTGTGTGTACGGAAATGTTGGAACTCCGTCAACTGTCCCCGAAGCGGTCTGCATGGTCCCCTTTATGGGATCACACGTGGGTGTGAGCGCCTTGAGGGTATCCGGGTCAGACAGCAAGCTCGGGTCAAGTAGACCAATCTGCAAACATGCATGTTTCCATTTGCGCCCATCATTGAACGCCTTGGTGTAAATATCGGCCGCCATCCTGTCGGTGACCTCATACGCCAAGTACATGTAATCACGTGTGAACATCTCATGCATCCACGAAATGCTAACACCATGGCTTCTCTCAAGGTGGCGCATCGTGGGGTTTCTCCCCGATCGCACGACACCGATCATAGCCTTGTTATCGTCATAGAACACAAAGTTCGGTGACTTCTTGAGAATCCGCTCTACCAGCTTGAGAGCGGGCATACCCATCGATCTCATGGCAACATCGGCCGCAACAATCTCGGCCTCGGGAGTGGAGTGACTCACACAACCCTGTCTTTTAGAGCTGCCAGACAACGGAAACCGGGTATTAGGCCCTTGTATATTCAAGTGTCCACCGGAGGTGGAACGCAGCGAGTCAATGCATCCCGCAAAGTCAGCGTCCGCATACAAGGCCAAGTGCACATCGTCCATAGGGTCTCCAACCCAACCGACCATGCGCCAATGTTTGGTATGATGCACATAGCACATCAAGTGATGCAAACCCCGATCATCGGAGTCAGTCCACCTATGCACGTTCCGTGCTAGGCGATTCACTTGCCGCAACAAATCGAAGCGAGCAATCCGCGCACCGTACAGCAACTTCATCAGTACGCTAGCGGCATGCGGAGCAAGGTGTCCACGCACGGGCTCCTTCATGGCCAACTCAGGAGTCCCTCCCCGTTGGTCCGGCACTGTGGCAGAACCGTCGGTGGGCACAAGATTGTTACACCAATTGCACACGACTGACGGCCCCTCTCTGGCAGGCTTCCGTGAGACGTGATTCTTTGTTTCTTCATGCAACTCAGGGGTGACAACCTTATTCAACTTCACGTCGCCCGCCACTTCAAGATAGCGGTCGACACAGGAACGTAGGAACTGTTCCATGTCATAGGTCACCGTTGTTACTCGGTGTCCGTTCCCGAGAGTGACGTTTCCCTTGCTTTGATTGCAACCAAGGTACATGTCAAGTCCAGTCTCGGGCTCAATCTTCAAACGTGTACGCAACATGCTCCACCCTTGGGCAAGGTTCTTCTGCGGCCCTGCCATTTTGAAGTCGTCGACATACACAACCAGAACAAGCTGGAGCTTTTCGTGAATGTACACTGAAGGCCATTCTTCGCCGATGGGCTCAAAACCAACGGCACGCACCGACTCATCGCAGTGCTGCTCCCAAAATGTTCCCGCATCTGGGTGTCCGTACAGCGCCTTCCTCAACGGGACGACTGGTCTTCTGTACTTATCCCATTTGCATTCACTTGGCACGGCCTCCGGTGGCAATTCAATCCAACACGGCGTGCCTCTCAAGGTGGCCTGTATATACGCCTGAACAGCGTCGGCCATCTGCACATCCCAGCCATCATGACAACCCAGAAAATCCGCCCAACGCGAGGCTTCAAATGAAGCAGGGGAGTTCCCCAAATCTTGAAACATCGCAGCCTCAAAGCTTTGGTTCTTCACTTGGTTCCCCAGCAACACGCCTCTACCCTTGAACTTCCTCTTAGGATCACCAACAGGCAACTGTGAGTGCTTTTCAACGCAAATGCCATGTGCGCGAGCCATGTGTATTTCCTCCCCCTTCGCTTTTGCTTCTCTGGCTACAGCGTCATATTCGCGCACCGCGCCAAGATCGAAGACCCCCTGGTCGATTAATCCCGACCACTCTTTCTTCATTGATGCTAATGCATCAGGGTTGGTCAACATCTCTTTCCGGCCTACCGGCCTGGATACTAAAGCGTCGAAGAATCGTACAACTTTCACAGCTTTCTCTCTGTGCTGTATTCGCTCAGAAGTCACGCACGGCATCGATGGGTACTTCTTGGCTTCACCGTCTTCGCCTATCGCAGGCATTCGCGAGTGGCACTTTTCCAGAAACTATCTCAGCAGACTCCTCCCATTCATACCAGGTAAGATCCGTCGATTCGTCGACCGATGGATCCGTCCCCGATGCCGTTTCAGCTTCGTCTTTATGACTCTCCATGACTGATGCAACCGCCTTCGTCCAGTTTGGAGTCGACTTTGATCGCTCCTCAGACTTGAACTTCCAGGCATAAATTACTACCAGACACTCAAACTCTTTCTCAAGCTGAACGTTTCGTCTCATGACGTCTTGGGACTGTTTGGAATCCATGAGAACAACCACCCCGTCGACAGGATTAACAACAATCCTGACCCATTCAAGCTCAGCCAAGTGCTTCCCATCCATTGGGTTCTTGATCTTTGATATGTTCTTCCGCAATCCCCAATTGTACTGCCATTCTACTCCACCCCAGCGGTTCCGAAGCATCGCTCGAATTCTCTTACCACCGGGCATCTGTAATGTCCGTGCCTCTGCCGGCGCGGAAATCTCAGACTCTTTACTCTTGGGATCTTCTTCTTTCTTTTTGCCACCGCCCTTCACCTCGGCCTTCTCTTCCTTGGTGTAATATTTACTCATCATCTTCCATTCTTCAGGAGTGAACTCCGGAGGTCTCGATGTCTTCATTAGCCTGAATCCATCCTTCCCGACAGGATACGGTCTTCCGGCCTTGTCGATTTTAACCTCCTTGCCATCGTCGTTGACGTACGTGATGCCATCCCCAGGTAGTCCAACTGACACGTGTGGAAGGTCGGACTTTACAACCTTCTCATCGCCCTTAGGGTGTCCATCTCCCTTCCCTTTTGAAGAGCTCGGTCTAGCATCTTCTTCTCCTGCATGATCCCCCCGATCTCCGGCGATTACCTCCGGGCCATCGTCGAGCAGTAGACCAGCGATCTGATCGACCTCATCGTCAAGCAGTCGCTTCTCGTCACTCTGCAGCAATTCAGGCTCGTAGTCCTCATCTTCGATCAGGCGGTCACGCGCATCCAGACCGATTGCATCGATAGACATCTCTATCCCTTCCAAAGTCTCGTTGGCAACCTTGTACTTCTGTTGTATTGGGAATGTCAGAGGAGATTTCAGAATCATCCTCTCCGTCTGATGTGGCATTCTCAACCGAGGTGGAACCTTTGCCTTCTTGATGTTCAGCTCTGCACCCGCAAATGCAGTAAGTGCCCAAGCACGATACTTGTTTGCCCAATGCATACCGGTGCTCAACACATATCCAGCAAATATACCAGTTTCCCCTCTCGGCTCGAACTTCTCCCTCTTTCCCCCTCGTGCTTCGCTCGGCTTGAAGTCCACTAGCGCACCAAAAGGTATCTTCTCGCCCTTGAACTCCTCGCCATGCAGCCTCATCCATGCACTCGATCCGTTCACCTCTTCGATGTTCATGAGATGGCACAGAGTGGTGATGGCCTGCACCCAATAACACGTGGGTAGACCGGCATGTACTAGACAAGCCGAAGTCTGGTCAATGATGAATTGATTTGTTCTTTCAGCAAGGGAATTGTTCTGCGGCCGTCCAGGCAGCGATAGGTCGTGGTTCAGCTTCAGCTCCACGCACGCATTGATCAGTTCCGGGCCGTCATCCGAATATACCTGCTTGATTTTCCTCCTCCCGCAGAAGTGCTTGATAGCCCTGACGACTGAGTCAGTGTCTCTTCTCGCGGTGGGATAAGCCATGATAATTCCGGTATATATGTCCCGGATGATGAGCGCATACCTGCCTTCCACTTCATGATCTCCTGATGCCGTCACAAAGTCGAACGTCACCAGGTCACCGAACGTCTTCACTTCTCTTTTGAATGCTCCCGTTCGTGATCTGAAGTGTCTCATCTTTGCCTTGACGCATGATTCGCAGAAGGGATTTCGGTATCTGTGTGTAAGCAAATGAGCTATGGAATTGGCGTCCTTCTTGAGGACTCCCACTTTCCTCTTTATTGATGATCCTTCGTACACGTCTACTTCGATTCCGGCATCTGGATCATCTTCATCAACCTCTTCCTCGTGAGCTTCGGCATCACCATGTCGATGCGGGACTGACCCAACATCTACAGGTATTTCCTCAGCCACGGGAGGCGGACGTACCGGACCGGCTCCTCCGGGTGGCCCGAAGTCGAATGCCCCGTCGTGGTGTTCGCCCTCGGCCTCTGCGGACTCACCGACAGCGGCGGGTGTGACGTCGTTCTCATCGTCACCTCCCTGATCTGCCTCGTCGTTCGTCACCATCGCCAATACTTCCGAAAAGTGCTCCTTGAGGTCGTCTATCGTAGGGCGATGCCTGTTACTCCGAAGTTTACCATCACTCACTAGGTACGGGATGTCGTCCTTGACCTGCAAGTGCACGAATCCCTGCTTTGGCGTAACCATGAAAGGTAGTTTACCAGGCATCCAGTGAAATGCATAACCCATCTTCATGCATCTCCTCCCCACTGACAATACCGTGGGTGTCTCATCCAATACATGCGGCTCGACAGTCTCGTCCAACTCGTCCACGACTATCTTGGCCACATCAGATGTGGAAGTGGAACCATTCGCGGTCTGGAACACGATCTCGTCGTCATCTTTCACGATGTCGACACCCAGGCTCTTCGCCTTGGCTCTTCCGATGAGATCATGACCACATCCGGTGTCCATCAACCATTTCACCCGTTTGCTGATGCACGTTGACATGGCGAAAACGTTCTTCGGCATACCATGCTGTTTCTTCCAGTCGACAGCCGATTCCTTGATCTCGTCCTTGTTCCGATCATACTCGAACATTATGCTGCTCTCCTTGGTCACCGGGAAGTAGTGCTTCTTATATATATCATCCACCACTTCTCTCAGTATCTTCGCACGTATCAATGATCGTTGGACTTGATAGGCTGATAATTCACGATGATCACTGCTTTTGAACTTCTTCTCGTCGACGTACACGTACTGATAAGGCTCATTCTCATTGTCCTCATAACCGTACCATTCCCCTTTTCGTTCCCATTGCCTTCTCTCGTCTTCGAGGTAGGTGATCTCCCCATTCTCGTCGACGTCGAGCACTTCCTTGAACCACACCATTTTCTCGGGGATCTCGGACTCGCCAGACCATCTCGATGATTCGCTCATCGCGTCGTCATCGTGCTCGTGGTAGACAGTCTCGGCTTCGTCCGGTTCGACATGATCAACGTCCTTCTTGAAGCTTACCTTCCCCGCAGGAGCCGATTGTTTCAGGACTATCGCAGGCATTGCGATGGCCCTCCTCGCAATGGCAGGCGCTGCGGCTTTGGTGGCAGCCTTCGACTTGGCTTGCGCCTTGTCATTTGACGTTGCTGGAGCTGAATTGTTCTTGATGAGCTCATGCCTATACTTGCAAGCGCTTCCCCTTATCGCACTTCCCCTTCTGAAACGCGAAGCATGCTCCATCATCTCTCTTTGGTGACGATGATCTGGACTTGGATTTGCCCTTTCCTTTCCCCTTGGACATGCTCTCCAACTTGTGCTCCGTCTTCTTGCTGTGGGAAAAAGTGCATTCATTCCCTTTCACGCACCCCTTCGCCGATTTGAAGTGGTACCAGCAGGGGTTATCCTTGCTTCCGCCCGGACTCTTGCCTCTGTCGCTGGCACCGTCGGACTTGCCGTTCTTGCCAGCGTGGCCCTTTGCCTTGGCTTTTGGGAGCACAGGAGCGGCATCAGGTCCACCGGGTTTCCCCTTTCTGCCCTTGCCACCCTGGTTCTCCTGTTTGCCAGTTGCTGGAGCCGCATCCTTCCCGCCTGACTTCATCATCGACTTGACCGATTTCTCCTTCATGTCGAGCATCAGGTCTTCCCGATCTGCCTTGATCTGATAGTCGATCAACGCCAATAAGAATTCATACGTCTTCTGAGGATGCTTGTCCGGTAGTCTATGGTAGGCATTGAGGCCGAACTCCATCTTCTTGCTCCCTTTGATCTTCCTGTAAAGGATGTCTCTGAGAGCCAGCTTACTGGGTCTGTCCTCGCTCCTCATCTTCAGCAGCAAATCATACCATTTGTTCCTGAACATGACCAAGTTCTTGTCGCCAGGAAAGTCGAGGTTGAATAAATGCTCGATGTGGTAGACAAGATCCGTTCTATCGGAAGTTCTGAATGATTGCATAACTAATGCCACCAACTCTCGTCCCTTCACGATCACCCCTTGTTGATGTCGTAGTTCAGAGTGTCGTGTAGCATCGAGGTATACGTCCTTGGCTTCGTCAGGTGCTTGTTTCAGCATGTTCTGCATGCCCATGGCCATCTTAATATCTATCGTAGCAAATCTGTCGCCACCTGAATCGCTAAGCAAATCCAGGTCTGGGTTCAACCCAAGAGCCTGCTCCAGCCATTTCGTCCATGTGTCGGTATCTGGATCTGCACATGCGCTCAGAACATTCATCAGCAGTTGCATCTTCCAGGTGTCAAGTTGATGGATCTTTGGCCAGGCCGGAATAGATACTCTCTCGGCCTCTTTCCTCGAGATTCTCGGTCGATCATTCTTGATCTCTCGGTTATCTCTCGATCTCCTTCGTCTCCTTCGTGTCCGATCGTCTTCTTCCTCTTCTTCTTCCTCGTCTTCCTCATCTTCTTCGTCGTCGTCATCCTCATCCTCATAGGATCGAACCTGGCATCAGCGACGAATTAGGGATTTGATTCGAAGACGATGACGGGATTAACCCAGCCACCTTCTTGTCTATCCTATTCGAATTAGCCTGGGTTCCTCCCTCAGCGCGTTTCACTACTGCTCGTTCACGATGTCCATCTTTGCTGCTGGAGGCTTCCTGTGTCTCCAGCTTCTTGTGTGCACGTAGTTCCTCGTTGTCAGCATCGAGTTGGCGTACAAAACTCTCTTCTTGCTTGAGCGTCGCCTCTCTTTCCTTCAGTTGTCCTGAAGCTCATGCATCTCCTCGAGGTACTCATCGTACATTCCCTTAGCTGTCAATCTCCAGTACTCAGCCTCCTTCGACTTCTCGTCCATCGTGCACCGTTCCTCTTGTTTCTCTTCTTTGACCTGGGCTAACTCCAAGATCGCATCCTGACGATGACCACCTTCGACAGCAATCATCTGGTCCTTCATCGACACGTCGGACTCATACTGTTTGACGATCTCTTCTTTTTCGCGAAGCAAGCAATCTGCTCTCTTCGATTCCTGTTCCGCAAATACTGTAACGTCATTCAGCCTCGCCATCAGCTGTTCCCTGGAGTCCTCCAAAGAGTACGTCTCGGGGCGCTTGACGAGTGCATGCTCCAACTGTGATTTCAGACTTTGGACCATCTCCTCCTCGTTGAACTTCTCGATAGATGTAGAAGATTCTATGCCTCTGATCTGTTGCTGATAAGGCTGATATCTGTTGTGAAGCCTCACGGTGTATCTGATTTGCACGTATAGCTGATTCCTGCGCGGCCGACTTCTCGCTTGCCATGTAGGATTTCATCAATGCAATCTCCCGCTTCTGCTCCATGATAGTTCCTTCAGCTTGCCTCATCTGTTGCATTATAATATTCGACTCCATGTCTTTCTTCTCCCCGTACTGAAATGCGTTCATTTCCACCTTGCGCATCTGTTGGGCTTCTTCCTCAAACTTGCGCCATGCCTCAGCCATGTGGTGTTGGTGGTGACTCACTAGATGTCCCGACTGCTTGCTGGCAATCTCGCATCGTCTTTCCAGCTCCTGGATCCGGATGGTGCTTCCATAGTCTTCTTGGTTAAGATTCGCCATTGCTGCCGACATTTCATCAAGTGTCTTCTGATATTCCCCGATCTCCACCTCCATCTTATTCTTCTCTTTGATCACGGCGCGAAAATCTGCACTGGTGGGTGATTTTGACCTCCCACCCTTCGATGTCGATCTCACGCCCTTCTGCGACGTCCGTGGTGTCGCAGGCGAAGATGATGATCTTCTCGGTGGGGATTCTCTTTTCTTCGACTCCTGATGAACATCGATCTGCTTCCATGATCTTGTGGGAGTAGATATGTCGCTGAATAGCGCGGAACCTCCGCTCCCAGGTTCATCCTGTGAATCTGCAACCATATCCATCACCGCAGGAAGAGCCATCAATCCATTGGATCCCTCTGAGCTGCTGTTCCCAAAAGTTGCAGTACTTGGGCTCGCCGAAGACGCCATTGTACTGTGTATGTTATCGTTCCTTTATTGTCCCTGTACCCGCAATAAACCAGCTGTCTCCCAGTCCAGTGTAGAGCTTGTAGTTACGGCTGATAACCTGTCAAGAGACGGCAAGGTGACGTCCCGTGGGACGCTGTGCACCGAACCCTCAAGCTTCAATACCAACCACGTAGAAAGGTGTATACGGACGATGCCGTTATAGCCGAACCCGTGTAAACGTTGTAAGGAAGAAGGAATGATAGTTACACCAGTAGTCCTGACAATGCAGCGCAAGCAGTTGTTTTGCTCTTCTCGCCGTCACGAATGTTCGCAGTCACACATCAGATCTTGAACCTCAATTGTGTCTTGAGCCAAATGGCGATCAATGGAACTTGGGAAGCAACACCAACAAGGACCTCAGAACAGCTACCCAATTTCGGCACGGGGCCTAGAGGGTTTTAACATCATCTGACTTCTTCTCGGACCCCGCCTTCTCCGGATCCCGAGAGGTGTAGCAGAAATCAGCGCTCACCTGCGGTAATGCACGTGTCTTCGTCCTTGCTTCGTTCATGCCTGTCAGAACGCGACTTGTAAGCTGCACAAATTGCGCACCATGACTGAAATGGATAGTGGGTCAAGGCGTGCTCAGCTCTCTCTTGCTCTGTAGGCTCCTTCACAGGGGCAGGTCTTTTCTGCTTTCAACCTCAGGAGCTAACAACCGGCTCTCTGCCTTCAGGAACAAGCAAGCCTCTCGCAACGTGGCCAAAGTGTCTGACTCGCTCAGCGCCCTGCCTTTATACTCCACCTGATGCTCACCAGGGTCTGCTTCAACCTCATGTCGTCTCTCAACGCGCCTTCAACTGCCCGTTGCTCGACTGGCTCAACAGGCACGACTGGAGCGTCACTTGGCTGCATCAAGCTGGGCTGCTGCAACGCAGGATCAGCATTCGACCTCGGTCGAGGGCCAGGTGCACTTGATGACGCACTCTCCTCCGGGTTGTTGGGATACTGCGGTGACGAGATCACCTCAAACCCAAGCTTGCGCGGGGACATGTGACCCACGTGCGCAATGGTGATGATGTCGGTGGGGACCTTCAAACCTTCCACGAAACCGCTGACGTTTGCCAATGAAGACAATTGCAAACATGCTGCAACATCTGTGCTGCATACCAATACTCGCACTGCCCAAACGCTCTTGCTTAAATGGCACCATCCGGTTTTCACCTTGGACAGCACCGGCAACAAGGTCACCTGAATGTACTTGCCATTTTGTCGTTCCAAAGCTGCGGCTGTCCATCACGGTCTCCTATTCGCCACCCTGCACGCATAAGCTTCCCTGCTGAAAGCAATGGCTGCGACACTGGAGCCACCACAAACTCCCGAAGAAGCACATCACCATTGAGTCCGGCAGATACACATCACAGATTCTTACCTTGAGCGTCCACGTACCTTTCCTGCTTCTGCGGGGTATCAGACCCACAAGCACTCATGGACAGGGCAAAACTGAAACATCAGCACCTGAGTCAATGATGATGTCTGTGTTAAACGCTGCTTTGCCTTCACTGCTGACCATGCAAATTTGGCCAATCGCATCTTCGGAAAACCACCATGACTCTTCCTGACACCAATGCAATCGCTAGTCTTGAAGGGCTGGATCACCACCGTGATAACATGAAATATCGAAGAACTCACACAAATTACCATGACCAGAAAACTGCACCATCCGAGTATATGAAATGTCAATCCCGGGTCTCTCTCTTTAGAGGGGGTTTTCCAAATGGCTTATATTCTACCTGAGAGGCTTCTAGCACTCGTCCGTCCAGCATTTGACCTCGTCCTGCGAAGGATTCGAAGTCTAAAACGCTGCGTGCAGGCGTGTGGCTGCAAAATAGAGACCCCTAGATATGCTTGCAATTTGGCTCCAGGTTGCATTTCAAGCGAGCCAACCTTTGCAGGGCTAAGAAAAAACAAAAAAAAAGAAAAAAGGGGTCCAAAAAAAAGGGGTCCCCGAAAAAAAGGGAAAAGGGGTTTCCTTTGGCAAAGCTTGACATCGCTTGAAATGCAACCTGGAGCCAAATTGCAGCGCATATCTAGGGGTCTCTATTTTGCAGCCACACGCCTGCACGCAGCGTTTTAGACTTCGAATCCTTCGCAGGACGAGGTCAAATGCTGGACGGACGAGTGCTAGAAGCCTCTCAGGTAGAATATAAGCCATTTGGAAAACCCCCTCCAAAGAGAGAGATTCAACACAAGTGCCACTTGTGTTCACGCCACTTGCCTGGCATAGAAGCCTCCTGGCCGCGCCTGCCCGGCATTGAAGCCGCGCCAAGCCGCTGAACCCCCACTCTCCGCCGCGTCCTTGCTATATGTGCTATATGTGCTATATCTTACACGCCAAGCCGCTGAACCCCCACTCTCCGCCGCGTCCTTGCTATATGTGCTACATGTGCTATATCTTACACGCCAAGCCGCTGAACCCCCACTCTCCGCCGCGTCCTTGCTATATGTGCTATATGTGCTATATCTTACACGCCAAGCCGCTGAACCCCCACTCTCCCCCGCGTCCTTGCTATATGTGCTATATGTGCTATATCTTACACGCCAAGCCGCTGAACCCCCACTCTCTCCCAGCTCCTTGCTATATGTACTATATGTGCTATATGTTCTGTACGCGCGAAATCTGTAGTATATGTGCTATATAGGGCCATATAGCACATATAGTACATATAGCATGGACCCGGGGAGAGTGGATGTTCAGTGGCTTGCCTTGTGAGATATAGCACATATAGCACATATAGCAAGGAACCCTGGGAGAGTGGATGTTCAGTGGCTTGCCTTGTGAGATATAGCACATATAGCACATATAGCAAGGAACCCGGGGAGAGTGGAGGTTCAGCGGGTTGGCGCTCCGTACGCGCCGCATTTTGCATGGTTTTTGCATGGTTTTTGCATGTGGAACAGCTTGTTTTTTGCATGGTTTTGGCATGACATGATTTTGCATGACATGATTTTGCATGACATGATTTTGCATGACATGATTTTGCATGGCATGATTTTGCATGGTTTTTGCACGTTTTTTCGCACGGTGTTGCATGTTGCACGTCTTTTCGCATGACATGTGCATGTGGCTCAACCCCGTGCCCCTCCCCCTGTTTTTTTCCTGTCAGGCCGCCGTTAGGTTCATCCTGGAGCTGGAGAACTCCGAGGCAGGGCGGTGCCGAGCGGGCACTAGTAACTAAATGTGCCGAGCGGGCACGTGCCGAGCGGGCACTAGTAACTAAATGTGCCGAGCGGGCACAGTGCCGAGCGGGCACTAGTAATAAATGTGCCGAGCGGGCACGTGCCGAGCGGGCACTAGTAACTAAATGTGCCGAGCAGGCACTAGATGCCGAGCTGGCACTAAACGTGCCGAGCAGGCACTAGACGTGCCGAGCAGGCACTAGACGTGCCGAGCTGGCACTAAACGTGCCGAGCTGGCACCGTAGGAGCGCCAAGCAGGCGCAGCTTTGAAGCAGGCGTGGAGGCCACTGTGAAAGTTGAGTGGCTTGCCCAACGGCCCCTTAGTACTGGCTCGCCCAACGGCCCCTTAGTACTGGCTCAACCTTGTTTGATGGCTCGCCCCAACCTCGTTTGATGGCTCGCCCAATACGGGTTCGCCCAATGAGTACTGGGCGAGCCACCCATCACCGGGCCAGCGGAGAAGGTCCGGAAGTGATGCTGTCCTCGCAGCATCGCTTCCGGAGTGTTTTTTTTCACCATTCACACGCCCAACCGTCAATCCTGGCGTGGGCACAGGATTGCCACACTCAATCCTGGCGTGGGCACAGGATTGCCCCACTCAATCCTGGCGCGGGCACAGGATTGCCTCACTCAATCCTGGCGTGGGCGCAGGATTGCCACACCCAATCCTGGCGTGGGCACAGGATTGCCCCGGTGTTTCCCAGAAAACGCTGGAAGCGCAGTGCTGTACAGCACTACGCCCCCAGACTCGCCGCCCGGATTGCGCGGAAAACACCGGCAGTGCGTCGGTACACACCGATGCACTGCCGGACTCGCCGCCCGGCTTCCCGGCTTCGAATTTTGGGACTCTAGGCGCAGCGTGACACGGCGCGCACGGGCTCGGACCAGTGCTCTGCCACGCAGGGCAGCGCGCTGTTCTCCGCGGCCCGGTCGTAGAAGAGAAAGAGGCGGGTGAAAGGCGCCTCCGGCTCGCGCGCCAACAGCTCGCCCAGCAGGCGGATCAGCTGAGCGTGGCGCTCCTTCTTGGTGGTCCGCCGCGTCACGCCGGCGATCTTGAAGGCGTCCGGGTTGTAGCGCAGCACCAGCAGCTTGTGCCCGCTGCCAAGCGCCACGCTGGCGGCCATGTCAAAGTCCCTGCGCACGTCGCAGCTGGGGTCGTAGCCTTGTGCTGCTCCTCGTCAACCTCCAGCAGGACATAGCCCCACGGGGTCGGCAGGGCAAAGTCCGCGCAGGCGTGCGCCGTCTCCGACTCCAACCCGCAGCCGCGGAAGGGCAGGTAGTGCTGGTACTCAAAGGTGATCTGCGCGTTGCGGAGCGCCTGGTGCACCTTAAGCTCCTTACTCTTGGTCACCGAGCGCGGGTTGTCGCCGTGCATGCTGCGCATATGCCCGAGGAGCGACTGAGCGCTGCTGAAACGGTGGCCTTGCCGCGGGCAGACTTCGACTTCACAAAGGAAGTTGTTGCACTCTGCACAGTGGTCGCGTAAGCGCTGGTGTCTACAAACGGAACCACCGCCGCAGTCGCTGCAGTGGTTGCGCCGCCTTCCGTGCGAGCAGTAGGACGCACCGCCGCAGTCCCGGCAGTAGCTCCGCAGACGCGAGTGCTCACAGTACGACGCGCCTCCACAGTCCCGGCAGTGGGTGCGCACCCTTCCATGCGAGCACACGCCTGCGCCGCCGCAGTCGCGGCAGTGGTTCCGCTGTCGCCCGTGCGGGCACTTCTTCGCAGGCCGGCGCACGCGTGCCATCGCAGAACACTCTTGGTGTTTTCTCACACGCCCCGGCAAGCGGCGCCTCGAATGAGCGCGCCGACGGGAGATTAGAATAGCTGTGCCGTGTTGTTTAACCCCGGCGCCAGCCCGCCCGCCGCGGCAGAGACCTCCGGAGGCCAGCAGGATGAACGCACCGCCCGCCGCGCTGCGGCTTCGAATTCGGGAAGTAAAGGCAAAAGAGTGAATGGGGAAGATCAAGCTGTTTCCTGTGCCAGAATACAGCAGCAAACAATCCTCGGACCCCGTGGTGCCCCTGGTCCCGTGTACGGGCATCTTCCTCGGCCCCAGCAAGTCCGGCAAAACCGTGGCTCTGATCAGCCTGATTCTGGAGCAGTACAGGGGCGTGTTTGAGAGAATCTACATCTTCAGTCCAAGCATAAACGTCGATGACGGCTGGATTCCCGTCAAGAAGTATATCGAGGAGGACTTGGGGGTGAATACCGAACGAGAGCAAGCCTACTGGGAGGACTGGGACGAGCCGGCGCTGCGCCGCATCATCCAGCAGCAGCGCAAGATCACCGAGACGTCCAAGAAGTTGGAGATGAAGAAACTGTACCAGGTGCTGATCATCCTGGACGACCTTGCGGACATGCCGCAATTGCATAAACCAAACGGCGCCCTGGACACTCTCTTCATCAGGGGCCGGCACATGCAGATCAGTACCTGGGTCAGCTCGCAGAAGCTGCGGCTCATCAGTGCGGCAGTGCGGGTCAACCAGCAATTCCTCTGCTGCTGGAGGCTGCGCAACCAGCACGAGCTGGACGCCGTGGTGTTGAGGAGCTCAGCGCCCTGCTGCCGAAGGAGATCATCGGGTGGATCATCCGGAGGTCCTCCTCCGCCACCAGTGAGTCTCAACTGACGTCGACCCGCTCCCTGCCCATTCCCATTGGGCGGGAATCCACCGTAATCCAATGGGGGCGTAGTACCGTTGTTTCCCCCTCCATCACCACCACCAGTCGTAGTAGTGGATTGTGGGACATGCCCAACAACCCCTTGCATCTGGGATAGGTGTACATCGATCATTGGATCACCGAAAGACGGAAAGGGAACCTTACAGCTTCCTTTTCGTCTACTACCTGAAGCCGAGGAATGAAATGTTCTTCAAGCGCTTTGAAGAGCGTTTCGCATTGGAAAGAGAAGCCGATGGGAGCGGCGCTCAGCTTCCTGGGCCAGAAGCTGTTCGCTAGCTCCACACTGATCAGCGCACGGTGCGAGAATATCTCCTGCTGCACCTCCGTCGCAGCCGTCCACCCGCCCATCATCCGTCGGACGGGCGGGTTCCTAAAGAAAAGGATGACGACTATCTACGTGGACAGCCGCAAGAGAGTGGCCGGCTCGGACAGCGACTTTGAGGTAGACCTGGGAGAGTCCCTGCACTTGCAGAGCGACGCCCGGCTCGCCGTCTACAAGATCCGCCTGGCCGACAGCTTCCTCTCGACGGACCGGTACTGGGTCGACGCCGCGCTGGGCACGCTGAACTGGGCGTTGTTGCCCGAGGGCGCGTACACTGGCGCACGGTTGGCCGCCTGGATCAGCTCCAACTTTGCCACCGCCACCTACAGCGAAACCACGAACAGCCTGAGCGTCGCCTACGACGGCAACCGCCTCATTCTGAACGACCTGGAGCTGCGCCAGCAATTTCCCGACGCGGCGGACTACCCCGCCGCGCCGCCCGCCTCTCCCACCAAGCCCTTCAGCGTGGACCACATGCTGGGCCCGAGCTTTGTCTCCGGGGGGCAGCAGGTCTTTGAGTTCGTGAGGATGATGGCGCACAACGAGGTCTACCTGCGCTGCGCCCAGCTGGCCAACGCCAGCAGAGTGCTGGGCAACCTGGGCGACGACATCCTCTCCAAGATCACGCTGAAGAGCGGAGTGGGCACCATTGTGGAGACGGGCTCAGACGACGGGCACTTCATGGCACTCAGGGGCCCGGTTACCCTGAGGCACATGCGCTTCCGCCTGACAGACCTGGACGGCAACGTCGTCCGGCTTCGCGGGTCGTCTTTGTCGTTCGTGTTATATCTTGACCACGTATAATTAAATGGAGCCAACCGAACACGAGGCGGAGGCGCAAGAGGTGCACGCTGCGCCGGAGGCACCGCACGCTGCGCCACACGCTACGCCACACACTGCGCCACACACTGCGCCACACACTGCGCCACACACTGCGCCACACGCTGCGCCGGCTGAACCGAAACGGCGGGGCAGGCCCCCTGGGAGCAAGAACAAACCGAAGCAGGACGTGCCTACTGAGCCGGCTGCTCCAAAGCGCAAGCCAAAGCCGGTTGAGACGCCGGCGGAGGCTCCGGTTGAGGCACCGGCTGAGGCACCGGCTGAGGCACCGGCTGAGGCACCGGCTGAGGCGCCTCAGCTCACAAGAGAGCAGCAGCGCGCCCTGCGCATGCTGGAGAGGCAGTCCGCCTATGACCGGCTGACCACAGGCGCAAGTGTACTGGTATAAAAGCATGATGTCCATAGAGCCCCGCAACGAGCCGCGGATCCAGTTACAATGCAGCCGCTGCTGCTGAAGCGCTACCGAGAACTGGAGGAGGCGCGGGCCTTCAACAACTGGCTGGGCGAGCGCAGGCAGGCGCAGGAGGGGCAGCGGCACCTGGACGACGTGAGCCGGCTGACGGAGGCCGTGCACCGCCAGGTACCCCAGCTGCGCTACGCGCGGGCCGAGCGCCGGGGCGTGGAACGGGCGGCGGACGAAGTTGCGCAACAGTAAATGAAGGCACTTCGGGCGCACGGCTTCAACCAGCGCCCGCGCTTTGAGCAGGTGGTGGGCTACCTTGAGCGGAACGAGCCGCTGCCCCTGGACCAGCCGGACCGCAAGGCCACCTCGTTCATCACAAGCCACTTCTACCTGGACGATTTTGTGCAGTCCAGCGAGGACCCCAACCCCCGGCCCCTGCAGCACACGCCCCTGCATCCCGAGGACGGCTTCCGCACTCCCGCAGAGGCCACGGACGAGGACGTGCGCCTTGCGCGGAGGTACCAAGGGTACGGCGGAACCCGCTTTGTTGAGGACGACCTGGCGGGAGACCCCGAGGCCGGCGCGCTGGCCAGCAACGGGCAGGGGCCGCCCTCCATCACGGACCGTCTGCGCGGCACTGCAGACGGCGCTCAGGCGGCAGCGGACCTCGTAGGCGCAGGGGCCGCGGGGCTCGCAGCCGCGCAGGCCTTCCGCTCTCAGCTGCCCCAGGACGCTGCTGAGTACGTGCGCCTGAACGTGCTGCCCCGCCCGGGCCCGGCGCAGCCGCCTCCGCAGATCATAGGCCGGCCCAGTGACGTGGAGCGCCTCCTGGACGAGGCGGGGCAGCGCGCGCAGGAGGTGGAGCGTGGCGCGGAGGCCATAGAGGAGACGGCGGCCGTGGCTGCGGAGGAGGGGAGGTGGCCGTTGCCGCCGAGGGCGTGGGCGGAGCGTTTGGGTACCTGGGGGGCCTGGCTGAAGGAGCAGCAGCCCTGGCGCCCACCGCGGGCGAGGTTGCTGGAACGCTGGCTGGCGCGGCGGGAGTTGGCGCGGCGGCAACGGCGGGGCTGGCCGTGGGCATCGCAGGCGGCGCAGCCTACGGCCTCGCGCGCGGCACGGGCTGGGTCCTCGAGAACACGCTCTTCCGGCCCCAGCAGGGCAGCGAGGACGCGGCCGTGCAGGACGTCCGGTCCGCCAACAACATGAATGACGCCACTCAGCCTCAGCACTTCACGCTGCGCTCAGGCAGCAGCACTTCAGGCAGCCCCGCAAGCAGCCGCGCCTCCTCGCAGTCCGGCTTCCGCGTGCAGGCGCAGTCCAACAACACGCCGCGCCCCTTCTCCTGGGGCCTGAACCCCGTGGCCCTGCCCCAGTCCCAGAGCTCGCGGGCAAGCTCCAGTTCCGGGCAGTCACGCCGGAGCCTGCCTCCGCCCAGCTTTGACCAGCTGGCACGTGACATCGAGGCTGCCTAAAAAAAAATCCAGTCGATTTTGCTCCTTCGCCGTACGAGTGAAAATGCGTGTCGTGGTACATGTAAAGAAGCATGGAGGTAGTCACCGCCGGAGCCCAGGATGAGCTGATGCAGAGCCTGGACTACAAGCTGAAAACGAGCAACACCAGCTACGTGACGGCGCGGCATGACGTGCAGTACTTCCCGAGCTCGCTGAGCTCGTTCTCCCCCACAACCTCTCAAACTGTCGGGTCTGCCGCATCCCGCTGACCAGCGGCACGTCCTTCATCGACCCCGAGTCCATCAAGATCGCCTTCCGCGTCAGGAACACGGACGGCACCAACCCGCTGGCCCCGGCCACGCCCAACCCCGCCTGCTTCGTCCAGCGCGTCCAGGTCTTCGCCAACGGCCAGCGCTGCGACGACATCAACTACTACGGGCGCACCGTGGCCGTGCACGATCTGCTGAAGGGCAGAGAGTACAACCGCAACAAGGCCATGGAGGGTTTCGACGAAGTGAACGACCCGCGCATCGCCCGCGCGGTGCACCAGGGCGGCTACGCGGACGTGCTGCTGCGCCCCACCATGGTGGGCATCCTGCGCTGCGGGAAGATGCTGCCGCCGCAGCTGAACCTGGTGATAGAATTGAGTTTGCGGACGCCACGACTGCGCTGTGGTCCGAGAACGCCGGGGCGCACCCGGCGGGGGCCACGCTGAGCACCGACTTCGAGATCCAGAACGTCCGAGTTCTGGCCTCCCAGGTCGTCCTGGACTCTGCGCTGGTGGAGTCCTTCAACCGCGTGCTCCTCTCAGGCAGGTCCCTGGTGTTCAGCTACCCCACGGTGCACACGCAGCAGTCCAGCGTCCCGAACGGCGTGGCGGAGCACAACGTCACCGTGGGCGCGCGCCTTCACGAAACTCATGGGCGCGTTCGTGACCTTTTGGGACAACGACGCGGGCTCCAAGATCATACACAACCCATGAAGGAGCCTCGGAGCACTTCCACTTCCTCTCCGTCCTTGCGGGTACTTACGACGACACGGTGCGCAACATCGACATCGGCCGCGTGGGCTACCTGCGCCACAGCTTCATTGCCGGCTTTCCCACCGAGCGCGTGCCCAAGATGCCGCTGAGTGGCGTCAGCACCCGCTCGGGCGACCTGCCCGGTTCACCTTCAAGGGCCTGGACGGCACGATGACGGACCTGTTCATTCATTTGGTGGCCTACCAGCTGGTGACGCTCTCCGGCACGGGCGTTTCCGTGCTTGACTAAGGCCCGGTGTCGCTCTTCTTCATTTTTGACGTTTAGTGACACCGCTTTTGAGTGCGCCCAAAAACGAAAAAAAAGGCGGGGGTGTCCCTCTTCACCATTTTTGGTGAAACGTGACACCGCTTTTGAGTGCGCCCAAAAACGAGAAAAGAGGCCCGGTGTCCCTCTTCTTCATTTTTGATGAAACGTGACACCGCTTTGAGTGCGCCCAAAAAACGAGAAAAAAGGCGGGGGTGCCCCTCTTCACCATTTTTGGTGAAACGTGGCACCGCTTTTGAGTGCGCCCAAAAAACGAGAAAAAAAGGCGGGGGTGCCCCTCTTCATCATTTTTGATGAATCGTGGCACCGCCCAAAAAACATGCAAAAACATGGAAAAATGGGCTTCTTCCAGGCTCGTCGGATTAGACGAAGCCTGAAGAATCAGTCCGGAATGCTCAGCCGCTCCGCAAGCTCCTCCGTGGCCGCGCGCGCAATCTCCTCGCACAGCGCGGCAGGAACGCTGTAGAGCAGCTTGCGTGATTGGCTGACCCTCTCGTACTGCCCCTCCATCAGCCGCGGCCCCCGCTGCGCGGCCCGGAGGTGCCTGCCGTCCTGCCACGCCTCGCAGCGGCTGCCGGGCCTGCACAGGCCTCGCCTCGGCCTCCAGCGCATGTTGGTCCACAGCCGCGTCTGCTTTTTGTACGGAGTTCCGTACTTACAGTAGGTCACGTCCACCCAGGCCAGACGCTCCATGAACGGGCGGGTCTTCAGCAGCCCGGTGGCCGGGTTCTCCACAATCCACATGAGCGGGTCAAAGTGCGCAATGATCTCAAGGGCGCTGAGCACCAGCGCGTCTCCCTCCAGGAGCCGCCGCGGGCGCGTCGTCAGCGCGCGGCTGTATTCCGTGCAGACCGGGCTGGCCCAGACCATGTCGAAGTGCCCCGGGAACGTCGTGTAGTACCAGCTCCGGATGTCGCAGAGGATGGTGGGCTCAAATTTCGACACGATGTCCAGGGAGACGACCTCCCAGCCCGCCGCCTCGAAGGCCCTGCCCACCGACTTGGTGCCGCAGAAAAGCTCCAGGAGCCTCGGCATTTTGAAAGAGCAAGATCACCGCCACTGCGACGACCAAGAAGACTCGCGCGTTCATCGGACCGGACTTTTTTCCTACGGATAAAAAAAGGAGCCGAACTTCGCAATGAAGCTTGCACTCGGGCTGGACGTTCAGACCAATGCCAAGGGGGGAAGTTTATGTCCATAGAGGACTCCCATCAGGGCGCGCTGGTGTGCAAGGTGGACGTGGAGGTGCTGTGGGAGCCCGGCAACTTCCAGGACGACGGGGCCAAGAGGGTGGGCGTGTGCTTTGCGAGCAACACCGACCTGGAGCTGTGGACGGATGGGGTGGAGCAGGCCGTCATCGACGACATGATCATCTTCCAGAAGCCCTTCCCGGGGGCCGCCCACACGGAGCTTGAGAGCCAGCTGCAGCGCGCCGTCAAGGTGAGCGCCAAGGGCAAGCACGTGAAGTGCAAGATGGACTTGGAGCGCTGCCTCTTCTGGGACCCGGCCGGCAACCGCGTGCCGTGCCCCGCGGAGTTCGCGCGCCGCAGGGGCCGCGCGCTTGTGGAGGCCCGGCACGTGTGGCTGATGGGCAGGCAGTGGGGCGTGCTCTTCGAGGTGCGCCACCTCATGCTGGAGCCCCTGGAGGCGCCGTGCTGCCCGTTATAGGCCGCCTCCAGCAGCTCGGAGCTCGTGGCCCTTGACGCGCCCACGTACAGGTGCTCTTCGAGGTGCGCCACCTCATGCTGGAGCCTCTGGAGGCGCCGTGCTGCCCGTTCTAGGCCGCCTCCAGCAGCTCGGAGCTCGTGGCCCGCGAGGCGCCCACGTACAGGTGGCGCAGCGTGAGGTGGCAGGACTCCAGGTCCAGGCGGACGCGGTTGTGGAGGGTGGTCACTGCGTGGCTCGGCCGGGTGGCCCGCAGCAGCTCCTGGTTCTTCAGCCGCATGCCGTTGTCCAGCCTCACTCCGTCCGGCTCCACTTCCGCCACGGCCACAAAGACGCCCTTGGGAATTTTTCCGCCGGCCCCAATGAGGCGCAGCCCCGGCCACACCCTCATGCTCTGCGGGCTGTTTTGCGGAGTTTGGCTACACCCATTGGTTGGTACCGATTCGTAGCAACCGTTTTGGGGTGTTACCGATTCGTGGCACCCCATGTGGATGACTTCCAACTCCAAGAGCTTGGAGCCCTCCGGCGCCAGGGCCCGGTTCGCCGCTGCGTTGACGGCCATGCGCTTGCTGTGGCTGATGACCAGCGTGGTGTCCGGCCACCCGGGCTTGGTGGGGTAGAGCTCCCTCAGCCTCGCCTTGGCCTGCTCCAGCGTGGGGCACGCCTCCTCGCCGACCCGCAGCCACTTCACGAAGTCAAAGATGCCGGGGTCGGAGCGCATGTTCTCCGTGAGCTCGTGCCTGTGCCCGCCGGCCAGGTCGCGGATCAGCTGGCTGTGCTCCAACGGCGCGCTGATGGGCCGCCCGGCCCAGGAGGCCAGCACGGCCGGCAGCTGCCGGAAGTCTCCCAGCAGCAGGAACTTCACGTCGGCGTTCAGCCCCACGCAGGCCAGGTCCGCCCAGAGCGCCATGTCCAGCTGCGTGATCTCCTCCACCACCAGCCAGTCCAGCTTTTGCGCGCTGCCCCCGCGCACGTACCTGCGCACCCAGTGGTCGGCGTCTGCGCCCCCAGCCCCAGGTTCTGCGCAGAGCAGTGCGTCTTGGACACCAGGTGCACAGCTCGCCCTGCTCTACGCAGGCCTTGTTTTAGGGCATTTTGAAGATATAGCGTCTGTGTTTATTTGAGCGGTTCCGACCGCCACAATTCGGTTTGGTTTGCCGGGCCTGGTACGGCTTTCCGGTGCCCGGCAGGCCCGTGAGCAGCAGGGGTTGCCCGCCAGGCAGTGGTTCACGGGGTCGTCCACCCCGTTCCACCTCCGCTGTTTGGGGCGCTCCGCCTCCATGCGCGGCGCCCTGCCGCCCAGCAAAGGCTTCGTCTCTTCCACGCGGTAGACGGGCGTGCCGTCCGGGTGGCGCAGCGCCTCCAGCGCCCGCAGCCGCTCCGCGAAGCGCTTCGGAAGCCGCTGCGTCAGCAGGCAGTCCGTCTTCACCTGCGCCAGGTCGCGCGGCGGCGCGTCCAGGATGCGCCGGGCCTTGGCCACCATGCAGTGCTCGAAGCCCAGCACCGCGTCGTGGATGGGGCGGTAGGTGCCGTTGCTCAGCAGCCTCCTGGCGTAGACGAAGTCCCACACCATGCCCCCCTCGTAGGCGAAGGCCTGGGAGAAGTCCGCGCCCGCGCCGTCCAGCTCGCTGCTGCTGCTGCGCACGCTGTACACCACCTCCGTGCTGCGCGCCCGCAGGCCTATCATCGCGTTCACGCTGAGCTTGGCCATGTGCTCCTCGCCCTCGGGCCAGGCGGCGTCCATGCGCTCCAGTGCGCGCCGCAGCGTCGCCGCGTCCACGTGGCTCCGCGCGGAGATGCCCAACACGATGTGGTCCCAGCGGCAGACGCCCAGGTCCAGCATCGCGGCCAGCGAAACCTTCGGGTACAGCCGGGCCCCACGTACGGCAACAGGTTCAGGCAGGACTGCCTCGCGTCGCAGCAGCCCTCCACAAAGCCCAGGTCCGGCAGCCCGCCGTCCACGGGCTCAACGCCGTCCGCCGGGCACAGGATGGGCAGGGGGAAGGGGGCGTTGGCCAGCCCGTTGCGCCTGCAGCGCACCACGTCCACGCCGACGTACGTGCTGTCCTTTGCGCACGTCTGCGCCTCAAAACCAGAGGGGGCAGCTTGGGCTCCGGACGTACTCCATGACGCCGGGCCACGCGGCTCTCCAAACTCGTGGGCTGCGCGCTCTCCCTCAGCGTCTTCTCGCTGTGGCAGTCGCCGCACAGCGCCTGCAAAGTTTGCACGCTGCCCGCAAAGGCCTGCCTCACCGGCACCACGTGGTCCAGCTCGCAGGTGCCTGCCGTCAGCCCGCATCCGCACAGCGCGCACTTGCCGTCCTGCGCGGCCAGGTCTGCTGCCTCTCCGCCGCGCCGGGCACCTCCCGTTTCGCCTTGAGCAGCTTCAAAAAAATCTCGTGCGCCAAGCCGGCCAGGCGCTGGCCCCGGTACTCCTGGTTGAGCGCCTCGCACCACCTCCGCAGCACCTCGTGCTCCTCCGGCAGCTCTCGGTTCCTGGTGCCCCGCCTCAGCCTCAGCCCGCAGTACTGCGCCGGGCTGCTGATGGCCACTTTGGGGCTCTCGCCGGCGGCCATGAGCTGGCGCCGCGCCTCCCGCAGGTCCTCGCACCAGAACAGGCCCGGCTGCACGTCCGCGGCGTCGAAGCGCCTCCACTCTTGGATGGGCGGCAGGGTCTGCCTCGCCTCGCCCCGGTAGAGCACGCGCGCCTGCCTCTCCAGCACCCTCTTCACGGCCCTGTACATGTAGCAGTGCCCGTCGAAGGCCAAAAACCAAACGGTGCGGTGCTCCTTCAGCGCCGGGTCGTAGCTGTCCACCAGGTCGCCCTGCGAGCTCAGCACGCGCATGGGGGCGTTGCGCCACACGCAGAACTCTCGCACCTCCTCGGCGGAGATGCCGAGGCGCCTCCAGTCGTGGCGCAGCATGGCGTCGAAGTCCGCGCACACCTCCTCCACGCTCAGCTGCAGCAGCTCGGCCAGCTGCCGGGGCACGCAGAGCGGCTTGTCCTCAAAGGCGCTCGGCAGCACGTCCTCTCGCAGGGCAGCTGGAAGCTCACGCTCCTCAGGCCCCTCATGCGCTGGCGCAGGAGCGTCTCCACCTCGGTCCTGGAGTTCCTGTAGTGCGTGCTCTGGGTGCTGACCACCCAGTGCCCCTCAGGGTCAAGGAAGTAGGTCTCGTCCGAGAGCTGCAGGATGGGGCCGCCCGGGTCGCCCAGCGAGGCCTCCACTTGTTGTTTCACCCGCTGCGCCACCTGCTCCTCCGTGAGGTGTGCCGGGTGCCTCGTCATGGCCCCGCCCAGCTCGTTCACCGGCAGCCAGTCCCTGCGCTCCTAGCCCGCGCCCGCGTTCCGCCCGCTGCGCCGCCTGCCCCGGATGATCACCGGCGCGTGGACCAGGTGCTCGTAGTACTTGTCGCGGAAGAAGCCCTTGCCCAGCTTGGTCAGCCGGTGCTCTCCGCCCTGCAGGGAGCGCACGAGCTTCTTCTGCCCGTTGCGCAGCAGGATGTAGTCGTTGGGCCCCTCGGACACGTTCAACGCCATGTTCGCCGAAGCCGTCGGCGACGGCTCGGGCCCGTACCGCGGCGAGAGCTATGACGCGGCCCCGGGCCGCGCCGCATGTTCAGCACGACGGCACCATCCGCCCCCGTGCGAGCCCGGGCGCCGCCGTCCGCGGCCTTGATCTGCTGTCGTTGTCTCGCCCAACTTGCCATTCTTTTTTTACGGGCCAGTTTTTTTTTTGCTCGGCGCGGCCAAGTCGGGGGTGCATTCAAACGGGTTATCAGGCCGTCAGAGCGTTTTCACAGTGGGCGGGGTGGTGCCTGAGGGTTTAAACACAGCTGGCTTTCAACAAAGTCACTATTTGCTCAAGAAGCAAGCTCTGCGACAGTCTGCGATGGCGACTCGATCCGAGTGCGAGCGCGAGGCGCGCGAGGCGGCAGCGAACCTGGTGCTGTCTACCGTCCTTCCGCACTCCGTGAGAATGGGGACTCGCGTGCTCGAGACCCTGGACGACATGCGGGACATACTGTCCTACCACAGCGTCGGCTGCAAGCAGGCTCTGCCCATCTTTGAAGAACTCGTCCAGGCCGGCCAGGAGCCCGCGGGTGAAGACTACCCGGCGACGAACTTGGAGCATCGCCTGGTGGAGTGGTTGGATCGCCGCGAAGCCGCCCCGGACACTCCGCCCGTGAAGCCTCAGTCTCCGCGCCAGCCCATTTTCCTGAACTTGAAGAGGAAGGCGAGCGAGGCGAGCGAGGCGAGCGAGGCGAGCGAGGCGAGCGAGGCGAGCGAGGCGAGCGAGCCGGAGAAGCCGGAGCCGGAGGTAACCTTCTTGCTGCCAAGGGCCGCCGAGCCGCGAGAGGAGGATTTCATGAGGAACAAGGCCGCTCCCGTCTTCCACAGCAGCAACCACGTTCTGGTTCCCTGCGAGTTCCGCCACACAGGTCCGGGTGTGTCCGAAGCAGAACTGCTGGAGTGCCTTTACAGCGTGGGGGACGACAAGTACCAGGGCAAAGGTTGCGCTTGGATGGCGTGGCGCCTCGTGGGCCAAGCTCAGCCTCCTGACGTCGGCCCCCACGTCGTGCTTCGACCCGAAAGAGGGGCAAACTTGTGGGTCTTCTTCCACAAGCCCACCATGAAGCTGCTGCCCCATCCTCCGGCGTCCACCCAGCTCTACAAGCTTGGCAAGGGGAAGCTTCACGATGTCGTGAAGCTGATGGCCAACTGCTTGGAGCAGAAGGGGACCATGCGGGCCATGAGTCGGGGCGAGTACGACGGTCTTGTTGCAGCAAACGAACCTCCGGCGCCAGAGTTCTCCCCACGACGGGTTTTGAAGAACTACGGCGATATGACGACGTCCGAGTTCCAGAGCCATCTCATCAAGCTCGACACGACCTTCCGAGGCGACAGGCCTTGAACACCGGCAAGCGCCCGCCGAACAGTGAGGACGAGTTCGTGCACTTGCAGAGCAGGGCCCTCTTGCAGCTCCGCAAGCAACTCCAGGACGACCAGTTGCAAACGGAGAGCCTGCTGGTGTCGCGCCATCGCCAACTTCTGTTGACCGACTTCGTCATCAACGAGAGCACCGTGAACTGCTGGTGGTACAACCCCGAGGTCCACCAGAAGCAGCCACTGGACTTTTTCGAGGCCTACGGGCGAGCTCGCGACGAGCGAAGGACTCTGATCTTCTACGGAGACAGCGGCAAGGGGAAAACTCCCATGGCAAGTTGCCTGGCAGCCATGGTGGCCCGCGACGTGGGTCTGGACGAGTTCGTCATGGTGTCCAGCCCGGACATGCTGAGATCCGCGGTCGAGCGCAGCCTCCTGCGCGACGAGAGGCCTTTGCTCCTGGACGAGCTTCAGATCAGCAGCAGCAACATCGGCGCCCAAGGCGGGGGAGTGGACACGCTGAAGCATCTCCTCGGTCTGTCGCCCGACGTGAAGGTGCCTGCGGAGACGTTCAGGATCATCACGGCGCAGGACCTGGCGAAACTCCACCACAACTTGGACGACATGGCGAAGGTTCGCCCTCCGGACCTCACGCTCGAAGGGTTTGAGTGGCGCGCTCGCCCGCTTGACAAGGTCTTTGACGCGGACACGCGCGCGGTGCTGAAGCGCTGCATCCTCGTGGAAGTGACGGCGCAGTGTGTCAAGGACTCTGTGCGCGAGAGGCGAAAGTTCCAAGGCGATCTCCATGGCGGAGAGTTTGAGGGCCTTGTACAACGGCCAGTAATTCGCGACACGGGGGCCTGCCTTTTGAGGGCACAGACCAGGCAGAAGCCCGACCGAACGCTACAGATCGTTGCAAGCCCCCTGCCGCTCTGGCACACTGCACCCTTGCCGGGCACGCTCGTGAGGCCGCCTTGCCCAAAGACGCACAGTTGGGCGACGCGCTGCAATATGACCCCCAACCCGCTCCACTCTCCCCCGGGTCCATGCTATATGTACTATATGTGCATATGGCCCCCAACCCGCTCCACTCTCCCCCGGGTCCATGCTATATGTACTATATGTGCTACATGGGTCTACAAGGCAACCCGCTGAACCTCCACTCTCCCCCGGCTCCATGCTACATGTGCTATATGTGCTATATGGTATAGAAGCCTGTATACTATACACATAGCATCTCCAACATGTACCAAATATGCATTGTGTAGCACATATAGTATATTTTAAAGCGCGTACAGAATAATATAGCACATATAGCACATATAGCAAGGAGCCCGGAGACTGTGGGGGTTCAGCGGTTGCCTTGTGATTTAGCACATATAGCACATATAGCAAGGACCCGGGGGAGAGTGGAGGTTCAGCGGGTTGGCGTCCATATAGCGCATATAGCACATATAGCATGGAGCTGGGGGGGAGTGGAGAGCCAAACCCAGGTTTGCGCCACGAAATGCTATTCTTACAGGGTGTATATTCATATACAGCCTGGAGGAATAGCTTTTTTTTGCACGGTTTTGCGCCACAAAATCGATTCTTCCAGTGCCTATATCAATATAGACACTAGAAGAATAGCTTTTGCACGGTTTTGCACGGTTTGCCCATGCCAGCCCCGCTCATTTGATTGGTTCGTTCAACCCGTTGGTTTCCCGAGCACCCCAAACCGAAAAAAAGGGCTTGAGCAGGCTCCGGGAATTCCCCCCCAGCCCGCGCAATGTCTCGAAACCTTTTTCTCCCAGTTTTTTCGCTCGATCAGGCAATTCCAACTTGAGTGTGATCAAAGTTTCTTTTGCGCCAAAAGGGGCTTGCTCCAAGCTTTCTCGGAAACGCGGAGGCCTGAAGAGCTCAAAAAACCATTTTCAAAGGCTAGTCGAGGGTCCTGGGCCTCGGAGGCGCCAGGAAGTCGTCCAGCTGCCTTACAGCCGCCGGCCTGCCCCGTCTCGTCAGCCGGCCCGCCGCGTTGCCGCTGCCCTGCGGCGCCGGCAGCGCCAGCTTCAGCAGGGTCTCCCGGCCCTCCGTGCTGCGGACGGTCATGGAGTCCACGGCCCCCAGCTGCTGCACGTCGCCGTACTGAGGGTTGAAGCTCCTCGACGCGTTCGTCGGCGCTCGGAAGGCGCCCGCGTCCTGCACCGCCTTCACGCGCCGGTCGGTGAGGTCCTTGTTGTGCTGGAACTTGTCGGCGTTGTCTTGGAGGACCCTGAACTCCGTGGCCGGCTGCTTCTCCACATCCTCGGGCGCGCCGTGCACCGTCTCGTGGGGCCGCGCGTTGTAGGCCCCGGCCGCCCGCTCGAAGTGGTCGCTCCACTGCCCGCCCTTGCGCGCCACCCTCGTGGCCAGGTCCTTCTTCAGCGTCTGGATGCCCCGGTCCAACACGGCGATGGCGTTGCGGTCCTCGGGCCGCTTCGTGCGGTGCACGGCATTTTCGGGCAGCTCCCGGTCCAGCGTGGCGAACTCGTTGCCCAGGTCCGTCGGGACCACGAAGTTCCCGTCGTCCCCCGTCAGCTCCCGCGCGGCGCGCTTGGTGGCGCGGCCCACCGTCTCGGCGTTCTTGTTCTGCAGAGGTTCCACGGCGGCCTCCCGGGTGAAGACGTCCATCACCACCAGGCCGTAATTCGTCTTCCCCCGCGTGTTCTGGCTGAAGTCGATGAGGTCGGCCTGCAGCCGGTCGTTCGGCCCCTCGGCGGCCGTCTTGCCCAGCGCGCGCGGCCGGGGCGCCTGCACCTGCCGGCCCACGTCGGCCTTCAGCGCCTCGAAGGCCATGGCCTGCGTCACGTCGAGGTCGCGCTGCCTCGCGAGTCGGTACAGCTTCCGTGGGTCCCTCACGTTGAAGTCGTCGGCCAGGTCCCTCAGCGCCTCCATTTAGCTTTGTTGCCCGGGGCTGATCAAGGTTCCCTGGATGCAGGGAGGCCTGAACACACCTTCTTGCCCCAAAAAGGAGCTTGAGCAAGGTTCCCTGGACGCAGGGAGGCCTGCGCAGCTACTCGTTCTTCGGCCCCCGCTGCGCCTGCCAGGCTTCCACCGCGTCCAGCCGGGCCTGGAAGCCCTTGCACACCCCCCACAGCACGCTGGTGAGGTGAGAGTAGTCGAGAGTAACCATCTCCGTGCCGTCGCTCCACCGGGCGGTCCCCGTCAAATTCTTCCACTTCGTTCCTGCGAAGTCGTCCGAGGCGAAGCCCAGCCTCAGGTCCTCGTTCATGTCCGGGCGTTTGTACTGCTTGGCCTCCACGGAGTCGAAGAGCTGCTGGAGCTCCGCCACGTCGGCCTCCGCCATCTCCGTCTTCACCCGGCTGTCCGACAAATTCGTGAAGCTCGTGTTGCAGAACACGTTGCCCGTGTTGCCCGCGATCACGAGGCAGCCGGGGTTCCTCTGGTTCGTGGTCAGGGACAGCTGCGTGGAGAGGCTCTTGGTCTGCACAGCGCCTCGTCGTTGATCATGATGAGCTCGCACTGGTGCGCCCCGCCGTCCCGCTCCAGGAAGACCCTGGCGCTCTGGTTGCCCAGCAGCCGCAGCTCCGGGCCGCTGTCGGGGGCCGCGCTGGTGTGGGACACCTGCAGCTTGCTCCAGCCCGCCCAGTTCTTCGTCAGGAAGAGATCGTCCGAGAAGTCTGAGGTGTTGGTCACGTTGAGCGTGTTGGAGGCGAAGAGCTGCGGCGCGGAGACCGTGCCCGAGCTCGTCACGTCGCCGCAGACCACGCTGCCCGTCGACACTCCGCCGCTCGTGGCCGTGAAGGTGCAGTCCAGGCTCTCGCAGTCCAGCGGGCCCGTGGAGGCCGCACCGGTGATCGTCAGCGTGCGCCCGTGAGCGCCCGGTGGCTGCGAAGCTCGCCGCCGTCGCTGCGCCCGAGGCCGTCAGCGTGCCCGTGGACACGTCGCCCACCGTGGTGAAGTCCGGCGTTGGCCGTGTTGTTGATGGTGAGTGTGCTGCCCGTGATTCCCGTGGCGGAGCTCAGCAGGCCCACGCTGGCCGCGCCGCTGATGCTCAGCGAGCTGCCTGACACGGCCCCCGTGGACGACAGCGTTGCTCCGGCGACGGTGCCGGCTGTGAGCGCAGCGCAGGAAATGGCGCCCGAGGCGTCCACGCCCGTCGTGAACACGTCGGTGCAGTTCACGTCGTTGCACAGCAGCTGGTCGCAGCCCACGTTGCCCTGCGCGGTGAGCCCGTCCAGCGTGGCCGAGCCCGTGAGGGCTAGCGAGTCCGCCAGCAGGTCCGTTACTGAGACCGACTCTCCCTCGAAGGCGCTGGCCCTGATCTGCATGCTGTACAGGTCCAGCGTGCCCGCCGACTGCTGCACCAGCCCGGGGATGGAGCCGCCGAAGGCTCCGAAGTGCAGCTTCGCGATTCCGCCCGGCGGCACCGAGAAGTCCAGGCGCGCCGTGCTCCAGACGCCCTGCGAGGGCGTGCCGAGGAAGTTGCCGGTGACGCCCACGTAGTCGTTGTCGGCCGCGCTGACGTACATCACCAAGTTGGAGGCCGTGCCCAGCCGGTACCGGCAGCCGAAGGAGTAGCGTCTCCCCGGCGTCAGCGTGTAGGTGCGGACGATGTTCCAGGCGAAGGCGCACAGGGTCATGGCGTAGCCCTCCAGCTGGAAGCCTCCCACCGTGAAGCTGGCCGAGGCCACGGAGCTCTGGCTGTTGGAGCGCACCAGGAAATTTCCGAGCGTGGTGAGCGTGGGTTCCAGCAGCACCTCGCCCAGGGTTGCCAGCGTGACGTCGTCGGCCCCCCCGTCGAGGAACTCGTGCTTCAGCAGCAGGGCTGAGGCCGCCGTGTCCTCCTCGCTGTGTTGCCGGTCTCCAGGGTTGCGTCCAGGATCTGGAGGCCGTAGACGTCCACCGTTCCGGCCGTTTGGTTGGGCAGGCCCGGCGCCTGGAAGTGCGCACCGAAGTGCAGCTTCGCCACTCCGTTGGGCGGCACTGTGAAGTACATCTTGGCCGTGCTCCAGGCGCCCTGGTCGCCCACGAAGCTGCCGTACAACGGGTCGTAGACGTTGTCGGCCTCGGACATGTACACCACGAAGTTGGAGGCCGTGCCGAGCCGGTAGCGGCAGGCGAAGAGCAGCTCTCTGCCGGGCGTCAAGTTGTAGGTGCGCACGATGTTCCACGGGTTTGCCGCCAGGGTCAGGGTGTAGCCGTCCACGCTTACTCCCGCGGTGTGCGTGGCCAGGACCACGCTGCAGCCGCTGCTGGGGCGAACCGTCCAGTTTGACAGCGAGACGTCCGTGGGGCCCAGGATCTGCTCTCCTATGGCGGCCACCACCTCGTCGGCCCCTCCGTCGTCCGGAAAGCGCACTGCTATCTGCAGCGCAGAGGCTGCCTCCGCGACTCCGAGCTTGCCGGCGAGGAGGCCGTCTACTTGCGCGATGGTGTAGTAGCTGAGCAGCGCGGCTGCGATGCTCGAGGCCGTCGCCGTGTCCTGGTCTGCGGCTGAGCGGTACGCCACCAGCGCCGAGGTGATTTGGTTGGTGGTGAACACGTCCTGGTCCGGGCCCGTCCGGTAGGCCAGCAGCGCGCCCGCGATGGCGGCCTGCGTCTGCGTGTCTGCGCGCTCGCCGTGCGGTAATCTCCCAACAGCGCGTCTACTTGTGAGGAGGTGTAGTAGGCCAGCAGCGCGGCCGTGATGGCGCTGGTCGTCTCCGTGTCCTGCGCCGTTCCGGTTCGGTAGTCTCCCAACAGCGCGTCCACTTGTGAGGAGGTGTAGTAGGCCAGCAGCGCAGCCGCGAGGGCCGCGTCCGCCGCTGCGACGGAGTAGCAGTCTGCCGTGATGCTCTGCGTGTCGTCGCCGTTGGCAAGCGCAGCAGAGAGAGGAGCCACGAAATGCAGGTTGCGAACGACGTTGCTTCCGCGAAGGAGCTCCCAAGTTGTGAAGTCCGCCCAGGCCGGCGCGTTAACAACTCCGCCGCCGGAAAGCTGCAGGGCGGCGAGCTCCGCGAGGATTGCGTCGAGGGCGCTCTGGAGCGCGGTCTCGCTGGCGGAGAGCGCGGCGTTCGTGGCGTACGAGGCCAGCAGCGCCGAGTCGGCCTTGGAGGCCTGGAGCGCCGTGATGCTGGCGTCCCGGCTAGCAAGCTGCGCTGCGACGAAGGCCTCGGTGGCGAGGCCCAGCAGCGCATTTGCTATCTTAGTGTCTACCTCCAGTGGAAGTCCGTCCACCGTGGAGAGCAGGGAGGCCAGCGCGCCGGCGTCCGCCTTGCCGAGGAGGGCGGCGTCCAGGGCTGCCGTGGTGACGGCGCCCAGGAGAGCGGCCGCTATCTTAGAGTCCACCTCGGAGGAGGTGTCGACGCGTACGCGGTCAGCGCGCTGGCGTCCGCCTTGGATGCCTGCAGCCCCGCGATGGTGGCGTCTCTGCTCGCGAGCTCGGAGGCCAGCGCCGCGGCGGTGACGGCCCCCAGGAGAGCGTTGGCCACCTTGGTGTCCACCTCCAGCGGCGTGATCCTCGCCGCTATGTCCAGGGAGTGCTGGTCCACCACCGTCTTGAGGCCGTAGTTGGTGGCCACCGTGGCCAGCGTGGCGTTGTTGGCCGAGGCGATGGAGCCGTTCATGGCCGCCGTGGTGCTGTAGTTGGACAGCTTCAGGTCCACGCCGTCCAGGGTGCTCTTGGTGGCCACCACGCCCTCCAGCACGTCGAAGGCCGACTGGTCTGCCTTGTTGGAGAGGCCCGTGGTCAGCGAGCTCTGCAGCGCGGCGATGCTGCTTCCGTGCGCAGCCACCTGGCCGTCCGTGGTGGCCAGGGCCGCCGCCGTTGCTAGGGGCGCAATCGCCGGCGCCAGCGCGCTGCTGTCCAGCTTGGAGGCCAGCTCCGCGGTGACTCTGTCGTCCAGGGACTGGATGGCCGCGGCGTTGTTGCCGGCGGCTGCCGTGT
>CAUJNA010001753.1:5000-57788 GCA_963377175.1 Effrenium voratum | reverse complement strand
GTGTGGTGTGATATGGCATGGTGTGGTATGCTTTGGTGGGGTATGGTTGGGGTGCGTCCCTTTCTGTATTGAAGGCCTCGGCCCTTTGTCAACACAAGAACGTAGTTGCTTGGTCATGGTCAAGAGCGGGGTCCAGGGTGGCTTTGGGGGCCTCTGGTTTCCTTTCTATTTGTTTCAGGAGCATTCCTGCGAATGGGTGAGACCTCCCTGGAAGGAGATCACTCCGGAACTGGCAAATGTTCTAGTGCTAGACCTGAGTAGAATGAAGGTCGCTAAGGTGCAGTCCCAGCCATGAATAGGCGAGGCTATCGGCATTTTGATTCTTTTTCAGCTTTTGCTCAGACCTTCTTTTTCCAGATTTTGATTGTGACTCAAATAGGCTTCTGTCAAAACGACTCAAAATGGACTCACAGAACACTGACCACATTTAATACGCGACAATCAGTCGAGTATTGCCTTTTTGTCTGTAGATGGTTTGCCCTGCACCTATAGTGGCAACTGGAAGCACTGGTGGCGGAAAACCTCAAGGAGTCAAGGGAAACCAGTGTTTCGCAACTTGATAAAAAGGGACGCAAAGAAGAAGGTTTGGCGGAATGGCCAAACAAGTTCAGTCGATGAGCGTAATGAGCAAATGCCGGTTGGCGTCGATTCCCGGCAGTCGAAGTTACTTGCGGAGAAATGCAGCATTGCCAGGGGTTTAGTCCCATCTTCCGCCTTTCGGTTGCGCCTTGCGCTGGTGTCTGCTTGAGGGGAAGGGGCAAGTGCATCAAGTGCATTTGACCAGGTCTCAGACTGCACACACACACGTGTGTCAGATAGGGTTACAAAGAAAACGAGGTGGTTTCATTTTTCTTTTGAACCAACAAATCGGATACCCTCAAAACGCAACACACACAGCATCTGGGGCCAACCTCCCGCTCAACAGATCTCTGAGCCCTGCGCCGATCATCCTGGCGCAAAGGCTCCTCAGACCTGGGAACGCAACAACGCAACTGGCATGGCCACTCCCCCCCCAAAAAAACAAACAAACACAAATTCATGCTGCTTCATGTGAAAATGCATGTTTCTCTCTTGTTTTGAGGGAAACAGTTCGCTCGAGGCTGGAAGTCCGACAAATGAGCCCTCAATCCATGACAATGATCAGAGGTAGCTACCCTTGGCCAGTGGCCTAGGTGAGCTTTTGGAACTTTCGAGTGGCTGCAGAAACATGCCGAAGCAACCCGAAGAAAGCCAAAGGACTTGTGTTTGATCCCAAACTCGAAGCAGCCATAAGGGTGTGACTCCCCACAATCGCTTGGACTTTCTCTTCATGTCCCTCTTGCCGACCAACCAAAAAGGGCTTCCTCGAAAACGGACAGACCCAAATGATACTCCTTCCAAAAAAGGCTTCAGGCCGGCTGTCAAGGTCCAAACACCTAGCCCCGAACCAAGGCACGCCCGGGGTCGCGGTCTTCCAAGCCGCTGGTGACCCCAGCACACCTCGGCGAAGGGAACCTACGGGGTCTGAACTCATGTCCTGTTGGTTTCTCATTTTTTGGAGGGGTCCGCAAAAGTTGGAAGTGCCCATGTCCTGGCTTCACTTTGGGAAAGTGTGAGCACCCGCTACGAGTATCTTCTGTTTTCTGCCACAAGAAAATGCCCAGGGTGCTTGGAAGCATATTTGGGCAAGGCCGGCAGATGCGCTTGCGACTCCAGGCAGGCCACTGTCTGCCTTCATGGCAACCCATTGGCGGCTTGCCCACCATGGCCCACCAGCCATGTGCACCACCCACCTTCCAATCTGAACCTCGCATTCAATACAAGGCCCCCGAACTGCCAAATCTGCACACATGCAGCGATGCCGGAGAAATCTGTCCAGCCTCTGAGTCTAAGAAGACATCCACCTTGACAACTTACTACAGAAAAACAAACCATGAAATCGCCCTTTTGGTGGTTGGCAGAGAAGCCCTTTGAGACTGCAACTTGCAAGTTGGTTGTATGAGCAGTACTTTTGCTGACACCAAGCATCTGGACTCTCTCTGGCAAACCTTCTGAGCACCTTTCATGTTGCACTCGGATTCAGGGAACGCATGGCTCTCAAAACCTGCAGAATGTTGCAAAACTTGTCAACTTCAGGACCTGCTTTGACTGGGCTTTTCCCAAATCCCCTGTTAGAAGTTTAACGTTTGGTGGTTCAGTGCGGAGCTAACCCCTAAAAACAACCAAAAACTTCCAAAAAACAACTAAAAACCACTAAAATCCAACTAAAACCTCAGGAACCGAATGCCAGGCATTCGGTTCCCACCCAGCCGAGTGAACCCGCCCAAGTCGCCTCCCCTCATCGCCTCCCGCCCTCGCCGCGTGGCCCGGAGAGGAGCCGCGCGGAGAAGGGGCAGCGGCAGCGCAGCGGGCCGCCGCGCCCGTGGTTCGCCACCGGCGCCGGGCCTCGCGACGAGGGCCGAGAGGCGGGGCCGAGCCGACGAGGCCGACGAGGCGAGCGAGGCGCAGGGAGAAAAACATGAGGAGGCGGGCATCAAGAAACAAAAACTCACTTCCCAAGGAGTGAAGTGGGCGAAAAAACAACATGGGAACTGTTGATTTACCGCCCAACATGGTCCGAACCCAGGAAGCGAGAAAAATGACAAACAAGTGGTTGGTGTTCTTTGTTTTCGTGGCACGCAGGCGCATGGGGCTTGCCTCCAAGGGTGTGGAAATCATTGCTTGCAGCAGGAAAAAAGATAGACACGAAACCGTGGATCAATAAAACATGGACACGCTATAGGACAAAATATGGGGGGATAAACAAGAAACAGGTTGAGATGCAACTTGTGTCACACAGAAAACTGACAAATAGGATGTTTATTTCTCGATGTTGGCTTGCACTTGAGGATCATCATCCACTGAGTTTCAGCACTCTGGCAAAACGTAGCGGAAGCTGTCTTTACCCAGCAAAAGCATTCGGGGTCAAAGACAGACTCGCTGCTCAAAACCGGTTGGCACTAGGGTTCTCTGGGCAAAGCCAAGCGACCTGGACAACAAGGCAACCCCAAGCCCCTGCTGATGTTGCCACCAAACCCGCTCCAAACCCAACTCTCCCCCCTTTTTCCCCGGCCTTGCAACGCAGCCCCCGGCTTCAGCGCTGCAGCAATCACCTGCACCGGACTGGACACCGCCCGCAGAAAAAAACCCGAGGGATTCTGCAGAAGGAGCCCCCGGAGTTGAAGTGCACCCTACGAGGGCCAAATGATTACACGCAATGTGCCCAGGATCTTCAGGTTTCTTGGGCCCCTTACAGGTGGCCCTAAAGCATGGGCCGGATTATTAAAGGTAGTCTCTAATTCTAATTCTCATTTCATGAGTCTGGCCCTTGAAAAACCCTTTTGGGTTCATGTTGATTTGGATGTTTGAGAAATAGTGATCTTTAATATGATTTAGTCTGTTCCTTTCTAGGTTCCCTTCAATTAAAACCGAAAAGCGGTCCACCAATTTGAGCAACTCCCGACACATACAACCAAATGAATCAAATGAATCAAATGAATCATCGCAACACACCTCTGGATCAAAGGTAGTGAGTGGTTCTCTGCTCTCCACAGGGCAAACAACTGATTTCCCCAAACAAAATCGCGTGGTTTCCTTGCTCTCCTCTGGTTTCCAGGCTCGAATTTCCCCGCCCAAAAAAAAGCATGGAATGAAATAACCTAGATCCTCCAGTAGAGGGGTTAGAATAAGGGTACTCTTTTTCCTGTAGTCTATTTTAGTAGGGTTCGGAACCCTCCCAACCGAAAAAGGGGTGAGAAAGGGTACTACTGGGGGACCTAGCTTCCCAAAAAACGGAATGAACAGAAGCAACCCACTGGGCAACTGGGTTCCCCATTTGGCTTTACCCCAATGAAACTACATGGGTGACCCCTTGATTTCGACCAAAAAGTTGAAGTAAAGATCCAACCCAATAGCAAAAGGGAAACCAACTCCCAGACCGTGGATGGACCATTGAAACTATTGTTGAAACCAGAACGACTGTTGGTTACAGAGGAAATACCAACGGCTCAATGGCAGCCCGCCTGCGGCGCCGCGTTCGCCGCCGCCGCGGGGTCCGCGGGGTTCCGGGGCGCCAGCTGCAGCCAGAGGCGGCAGCAGGCGCTGCTGGGGTGCAAGACGTGGCGGAGGTTGAAGTCCGTGTCCTGAGGCAAATGCGAAGGACGGGAAGGGAAGGGAAGGGAAGGGAAGGGAAGGGAAGGGAAGGGAAGGGAAGGGAAGGAAGGAGGGAGGCAAGGAGGGAGGGAGAGAGGGAAGAAGACACAAGAAAGGCTAAGTATACAAGCATACAAGCACACAAGCATACCGCTTCTGTATCCGCTTGGAGATAGCCTCCGAGTTCCGTCCATCGTGGCTGGCGCCAACCTTGAAGGCAACACATTCGATATAGTCTGGCGCGATCAACTTGGAACTCAGGACGACGATTCTGCAACAAGCATGTCCAGGGATCATTCTACGCCACATGGGTGTGTCGGTTTTTTGGGGGACCCTCTGAAATGGCGGCTTGCCTCTAAGTAAAACCAGAACCGTTGGATCTCTCGAGTTGAAAAATCACTGGTTGGTACTGCCGCCTCCGGTTGGTACCCATGTCCCCACGGCAGTCATCCTTCAGTTTCTGCCATTCCCCACTGCCGTGCTTGAGTGGTTTTAAAGGGAAACCAAGACCACAAGGAAAGCCGCCATTCTTGGGCTTGGGGTCCCCTCTGCTAAGACACACCCAGTTCGCTTTTTCAACCTCCAAGGAATCAATTGCAGACTTTGCCCCAATCAGAGGCTTTCCATGGCACAAATGGGCCTCCACAACATATTCTAGACCAGAATCTTTCCAAGCTGATCCAAAAAAAGAATCCCTCCAAACCATTCTATTAAAACAAAAAAAAAACTCCAAACGTCTAAACAGGAATCCCTCAACAAACTAAAACAGACCCCCAAACTATTCTAAAAAAACGAACCCCTTCTGAAGAAAAGGACGATAAGGGAAAAACCAACTCCAGAGGTCCGGGACCTGGACGTTTCTCAAGCTCCGAAAGCGCCGATACTCCGCCAAAGCTCCAGCCAGCGCAGCGCGTGCGTGAGCGCTGACAGCTGCAGCCGCTCAATGGACAGCCACACCTCGGGCAACAAAAGTTGCCACAGGTGAAGTCGATTCGTAACCAAAAGATGGTATTGAAACTGGGCTGTTCCAAGATTTAACTTGTAGTGGCAGAAAAAGGAAACTGCCTCACCTAGCCCTGAAACCGCCCCTGAAGTCATCTGAGTACTCAAAACAAGGTTAGTTGCATTGCACTGTATAGTAGCTAAGGGCTAGCCGCTCTTCCGCTTCACACACTTAAACCAAGAGGAAATGGTTGGTTGCCTGCTACAGCGGCAACTGGGATTCACTGGGTGGTATTAAACTGACCGAAAAGGCCACAAAACCATATAGTGTTTATAAACGCGCAACGTATCGGAACCCATGGATGTCCTTTCCTACCCTTCACTTCGGGTCTTGAGCCTCCGGCGCGCAAATTCTGTGCATCGTAGGATTCCAACCCAATAGCTGGGCAATTGGTCTAAATTCGACTGAACCTCCGGGATTTCAATGAAAGGAGTCAGTGAGAGGAAGCCTGGCGTTGTTATAACTTGCAAGACTCATGAAACGGTCTTAAACACCTCTCTGGGTAAAGAAGGGGCTTTTTGTGTATGCTATGGTGAACTGGAACTCAAACCAGGTCGTGCTGTGAAATAACTGCCACCATCCCCTCTTGGTCGTACTTTTTTGTCAGTCAATTTCAAAGCATTGCTCACATCTGAGGCACAACAAACAAATACTTCATGTTTCATATTTAGCCTACCCTAAGCTTGGCTGGTCTTGGTGTGAGCAAATCACCTTTTCGACCTGTTGGAAGCAAAACCTTGTGCTCGTGCGGGCGGCTTGGAGCAACCCAGTAAAATACAGTATGAGTGTGTCTTAAACTAGGGGGCCTCCATTTTTTGGGTCGTTTCCATTTGGCGTCCCTTTAAACCAACCCCAAAACAGGTACCCACAAAAACGCCAGACCAAACAGTTTTGGCGCAGACGGTGGCTCCATCTTGCACATCGGCACGCGCAAATCGGCGAGGCGCCGACTTCCGCAGGCTTCCGAAGCGCATCTCCTGCATCGCCAGCTTCCTGTGGTGGAATCCGAGTCCGAGCCCGGAAATGGAAAGGAAAACCAGCGGAGTTTCCATAACGCTCGCTTGTAGGGATTGTCACTTAACCTTGGCAACAGGATTGTCACTTAACCTTCATCTATTCTATTCGGGTTTGGATTGTGGGGCTCATCTGAAGGTTTGTGAAAAGTAGGGGGCCTATTGTTAAACGGTTCCCCTTTAAACGCGGCACAAGGCGGCACCAGGGCCCGAAAGAATCCATGTGTTTAACAACAACCCCTCTAAAAGCGAGCAGAAACAGCCAGGGGCCTTTTTCAAAGATAACGACATCGACATCGGGTTCATTTCGTTGCCACACAACAAATGTTCAAAGTGTTCATGGCTCATCACCCGGCTCGACTGGACATGGGACCTCGACCCATGCCAGCGCCAAGGTGCAGGTGCAAATGGAGGCCGTTCTGCTCTGGTCTCCACTGCATCAGCACCAGCATAGCCAAAGACTCCACCGCCTCCAGTTCATTTCGGGCGACCAGGGAGGCGGCCCACAGAATCGTCGACCCTAAAAGGATTTTTTCTTTTTTCATGTGCTGGAGGAGACACCGGAAACGGATGACTTTTCCTAAAGTGGAAACCAAGTGCTTTTCATTGAAACCAACATGTTCTCCCTGTAGTTGTCCTTTTGTGTCCCGTACTTGAGAAAATACACAAACAACAACACAATCTTCCCTTGTTGCTTTCCTTTAGAAACCAAGCCCGTGCCAATTGTCGTTGTAGCTTCCCCTCTCTAGTTGCTTTCTTAGTCTTCCCTTCTCCCCTTTGGGTTTCCGTGATCCCCTTTTCCCTTTGGTCCATTGTGACATTCGGAAACAACCTGTCCCTTTTTGGAGGCATAAAACGTCACCTTTTGCGGCAATGGTTCAGGTGAGTTTCCTTTTGGGGAAATATCCGCAAAAATCGAACACCCCTTTATCAAACCATGGAGTAGGGCAATCTGTGTTTGCGAATCATTGTCCACACCCGTGGGCCTTCAATCCATGAATCATAGGTGCCATTTTGGGAAAAACTCGATGGCAACCGGCAGATGACTAGAACTAAGTTCATACCAGTGCCATGTATTTGAGAGCGTACCTCAAAGCGGCCACCTACTATGGACGAATTCCGTTTCGCACCATTTTGAAACCTGCATTGGTGAAACCATAACGCTTGCTGGTATTTCCAGGGGAACCATCAGAAACCAGGATTTCTGAACGGTGCGATTTCCGGAATCCGCAACCATCCGTACGGCTCAAATTTCCAATTACCATGAAAAAGCAATGAGGAGGTGAAATAGATGGGTTTCCCTGGTAGATTATTAAACCACCAGGTAAACCAGGAATCGCCATCTATTATTATTTTTTGCCAAAACAACCAAACAGGACACCTATGGTCATTTGGGTGTGGGTCAAAAATAGGTGCCCAAAACGGAACCCTGGAAAAGGAAACAAGGACTAACACCTGCGGTGGTGGTATAATTTTGACCCACACACAGGTTAGAACCATGGTAGCCAACCCTAGTCATGCCACTTATGCTTCTAGCCCAGTGAACAAGTTGAACAAAACTCCTGAAACAAATGGTCTCAAACCCTGAGGGGCTGATGAGCAGCTGCGAGTTCCCCTGAATTGTAGGGGTACCTTCTTGGCCCATTTTGCAATGAATCTGTGGGTTTCTATGCGACCTCAGTTGGGCGTGTCTTTTTGATGCCACCCTTTTTGGGGTGGGGTGTCAAAGGGAAACAAAAGGACACCCTCCAGGCAAAGCAACGGCATGGCCAAGCGCCACCACCACCTCCCCGATCCGATCCGAGCCCATCCGCCTCCACGAAGCCGGGCAAGTCCTGCAGCGCCTGGCGCACCGCGCGCACGCGCTCCGCCACCTGGGCCAGGCCCAGGGACGGCGGCACGCAGCGCGCCAGGCACGTGGTGCCCCGCGCCAGCAGCGTCCTGAGAAGATTTTTTTTTTTCGACCCGACGCGGAGCTGCGGAACCTCGGAGCTGGGCGACTGGGGGAGTACATGGGTGTATAGTTTGAGGGGAAATGGATGGGTTTCCATGGTAGATGATGAAACCACCAGGAAAATCAGGAATCGCCATATCTAATTGTTCTTGCCAAAACAACCAGAAAGGACACCTATGGGTGAGTACCTCCAGACTTGCGGAGTGTACCCCACGCCATCCAATCTACGAACGTTGTGGGCACTGCCCAAAACCATTGACAATTGGCTTTACCTTTGTCGGCAGGCGATCGACGCGCTTCGGAGAGAAGCCGAGGCAAGCTGCCCAAGGGCCAGGTGTATTTTTGGAGATTCTGTGAGGCTCGACTGGAATTCCATCGACCCGACTTGGAGAGAAGCCGGTTCAGCTGCCCAAGGAATTCCAAGTACTTTTTTTGAGTTTTTTTGGGGGGGAGAGGGGGTACCGATTTCTACTTTGAAACGATGCCAAGCAGTGGTTTGGATTCTGATCGACTCACTTCTCCGAAGCAGTTTGGGAAGTGGATTCCCACTTGTTCTCCACAAGATTCGAAGATCCAGGGGTTCAACCCCCAAACCAACAATCCAAGCCCGGTCTTGGCCCAAGAGGCATACAAAAAAATGTGGTCAGAATCTGGTTAGCTTTTTGTCCACTGTAAGATATGTGTATGTATGTATATATATATATACACATTTGAAAATGAAGACCCCGAAGGGAACCAAAAGGTAAAAATGCTGTCGTGGTGTGTGGTTTATCACTTAGAGCTCGCACCCAGTGCTTCCACTTCCTTTTGCATGAAAGTGGAACCCCCCTGTTTCCTCAAAACTAGACAACTGGCCTGATTAGGACCCTATTTGAAGGAAACCAGAGGGCCAAGTCCAAAAAGCTTCGGCTTCACGTGCTTCCTCAGACCAGCGCCCTTTGCGCTTTCCGGTTGGCTCCAGCCATCATAGGCATCAGTTCACCCCGAAATTAGAAGTCATGGACCCCAGCAAAACCCTGCGGACCCACCGCAAAAGATCCCAGGTCACCATCCCAATCCCACGTAAGGAACCGGTCTTTGGACCACACTGGGCGTGTCTCAAAGTTAGAACACTCAGGTGATTGGTTTCCCGTGGTTTCCCGTTTCGGGCTTCGGGAAAACTAACTCTCCGAATCCACACGCCCCTTAAGTTGGGGGGGGTCTTCAAAATGGTACACCGTTTCTTGGATGGTTTTGAAGGGCAACCAGAATGAACCAACCCTCTAAATCGAGGAACACTCCTTACGTGTGCGCAGCCGCCACTGCTCTCTCCGAGGGGCTGTGCCAGCGAAGGTATGCGCTGCTTCTGCTGTAGCTCGTGCACCGAGAGCTGTAGAAACTCCTCGTGGCAAAATGTGCGACCCTGGCCACCTCTCAAAAAGAAAGCAACATCATGAAGTTGCAAGAATTGGTCTTTCAAAATCTTTAAACAGAGTGATTGGTGTGCTCTTGAAGGCTTTTTGTTCAATACCCCTTGACATGCGTTTCGAGGTCTGCGTGTACTGTCTAACCTGGATCAAATCCAAAGCATGTTGATCTCAAACGGGGAGAAACGAGCATGAACGGGCTAGAAGTAGAGGACCCCATACCGGCTGCTTCCCTTGTGCCCAAGTTGTGCGAAATGTGATCCATACGCTGGCTCGACCCTGCTTAGATGAGCATCAAATGTAAACAAGAAAAACAAAAACACTTCACTTTTGCGAGCCCGCCCCCAACAACCCACAAGGTTTCTTGGTCCGGGGTCGACATATACTGTACCAAGACGTGTTCCTGGAGCACATTTGGGTATGGTGTCAGTCAACACAGGGAGGCCCCCCCAAAAATGAGTTTCTGTTTGCCCTTTCTGTTTCCACAGAATACCCTCAAAACTTTCCTGCCCAAAGCTCATAGTTTCACTTTCCGTGGATGTTGAATGGACGCCCCCCCCACGAAACCCCAAAGCTAAGGCCTCAGGAACTGGATGCGGACTCTCCTTCAAGGATTGGCCCATGAGCTGGCCCTCCGGCGCCCCTCCGGAGCCTCGCACTCACGTTCCAGCGAGGGAAATTTTGGGTCGCGCGAAATCGGCTGGGGAGGTTTTTTTGCTTAAGGGGAGGTGTCTTAAAGGATAGATCCAAACCTGCTCTAGGAGGGAATCCTCTCGGAACCGAGTTGGATTTGTCTGGCAAAAGCGCTGGGAGGAAGGGTTCCTTAAAGGATTGATCCCAAAACCACCTGATCTGGCAGGGAATAAAAGGGATGTTCTTACCTTGAAACTGAACAAGAGTCGAAAAGTCTAAGGGTATGCCTGGGACGCACCAAGTCAACTTGATAAAGGGGTCAAACCTTGAGGCATCACTGTCAGCCGCATTAACCGCTAAATCGAACAGAAGGGAGGGAAGCTCGAAGGATAGATCCCAAAACCACCTGCTCTAGAAGAGAATCCTCTAGATCAGCTGGCAAAAGGCTTTGTGCGTCCTGTACACAGTAAGGAACCTTGTGATGCTGGGGGACCCCCCCCCCAGCCAATCTCACAAAGAAAAGAAGGGTGTGAGCACACACCAATCGCTTAACGACTCAAAACCTGACTGTATTGGGCTTTCAAAGCCCTTGGAGAGCCGACAGCCCGCGTTGGCTCGCGATGCCCATCTAGTCCTACCATAGTCACGGGGCCCAGGGGGAGGCATCCGAGGCTCCAGAAAGGTTCTTCGGCTCGAGGAACCTTTTCAGCGGTTGAGGGGCTTCAGTGTCAAAGACAAACTTTCTGCCAACCCTGGCGACATGAAAAGTGAGGGTAACGGGACATACATTTGACAGCTGCATGGTCCATCGAGGTTAACTTCAATCTCCGAGCCCACACATCTTTGCAGGGTTGCTCCCAATTCAACCAAGCATGAGTTGGCAGAAACTGTTCGGCACGTGACGAAGGAGAGCCAAGAGACCATAGTGAAGTGTAGGTTTCTTCGGCCAGGGTGGCAGGGGACCACCCCTGTTGTTGGAAAATGCGTGGCCCCCAAGAGGTAGGTTTGATATTGGGGGTAGGCAACTCTTCCCACAAAAGCACAACCAGGCAGACGGCAGCTTTGCTGAAATGGAACTGAGGACCTAAATCAAGGTTGGTCCTCTGTTAGAGCAAATCACGGGTGAAGAAAATTTGATTTGGGGCCGATAGATTTTCCAATTTCAGAGGCCCCATACATTTGTCCAGCCACGTGTCCAACCAGTTGGGGGCCCCCAAACTGCGCGCCTTGCAAGTCGTCCACGAAGATCGACTCCCAGCCCATCTGCGGCTGCCAAGTGTAACCTGGTGTTAGGCGCCGAAGTGTTCTTGTTCTTGCGTAGGGAAAATGTCACAAGGGCATGGGAAATTGGATTGTCTCCCTGGTTTCAGAGGGACCTTGGGTTTTTCGCCATAGATTGCCAATGGTCAGAGACTCGTCCTGTGGGGCGCGTGGGCGAGTCTACCCAACCCAGCTACAGTTGAGCTACCCAGGTGTAAAAGGGGACTCTTTTTGGCATGGACCAGTTTTAGTGAGCCACCCCACTAATCAAAAATGAAGGAACCTTCAGCATGGAGCCTGCCGAGCAAACCCGTGGTCAGGTCACGATTTCATTTGGTGGTTCACAGAACCAAGGAAGAAACCACAAGATATCTGGGCTGCCCTCAGATCCCTCGCTAAAAGTTTGACTTTTAGTGGGTTAAATGGAAACTACCACTAAACACTAAAAAGCTAAAAGGCTAAGGAACCGGATGGCTGGGAGCCAACAAGATACATACATATACATACAAATGAGTCCAAAACCGCTGACATCCCACATAACCAAATGGCGGTTTTCACCCCTACCTTCATCCTCAAGGATGTCCACTTCCCTTGCTGCCCTTTTCCCCTGCTCCTGTCCCTCTGATAGATGAAAGTAGAAAGCAAATGCTTGTACAACTTTCTACTTTCATCATAGTGGATCAGTGATCCACTGATCCCGTCGCAACCGTTTTGAAGCCGGGAAGCCCTCCTTCTCCGAGACCCAGCCGGCACGGTGCTGGATCAAAAAGATGTGGGCGTTGCTCGTGCGCGCCCTGGCGGTCAGAAAGGAAGCCTTGGACCTGAACCGGACTTGTCCTCAGATCCCCTGCGAAAAGTTTCACGTTCAGTGGGTAAAACGGAAACCAAACCACTGAAACCCAGAAAAGCCTAACAAAAACCGAAGAAAATGGAAACCCCAACCACTAAACCCGAAAAAACTTCAAAAATCAAAGAAACCGGCGGCTGGGAACCAAGTGAAAGACAAAGCCCCAAAAGGGAAAGTCAATTCAAACGGCTCTCATTCAGTACTTTGGCCTCCCGTGGACACATCTGTGATAAACCTCCTGCTGGGTGCTTCATGGAACGCTGGTCTTCAACGTTCAAAGCATGGGAAACCTTCAGTGCCCCGGACTCACCAAACGCTGTGCTTTGAAGCCGGCAGCTCGCCCACTGATGGGGCGAATCGAACTCGTCGCCAACGAGCTGCTCATCAGAAAAATGACGGTCTCTCACTTCCTAAGCTAGGTCCTCCAGTAGAGAGGTTAGAATAAGGGTACCCTGTTTCCAGTAGTCTATTTTAGTAGGGGAACCCTCCCAAAAAAAGGTAAAAGGGCACTACTGGGGGACCTAGTAAGTGGATTGGCCGAAAGTCGAGACTTTTTTTGCCGCAAACATGATCCTTCCATTGAGTCCACAAACTGGAGAAGTGAGCTCTGCAGCAGCTTGATGTGGCATGCCTCAAAAACGGAGGAACCTCCAAGAAACCTTTTGTGGCTCCATGTTACACTGCAGGGAAGTCGTTCTTTGATCAGTTTTACATGCCATGAGTAAGACACGTTGAACATGATAAACATGTAAACAACTGTAGATGAATCTTAAAACATGCTGCCCTGTAGGGCTCCTAATATCTGGCATGTCTTAATCATGCTCAGCTTTTCGTTTGCCTATAAAATTCCGGAGTCACCAACCGGATGCTCTATCTTACGTGGCAACCCGACCTCTCTTGTTGTCCCCCACCTGTCCCCGATTTGACAAAGTTGGTTTCGCGATATGGACATAATGAAGCCCCTAGCCACCTGATCCAAAGGGATGATTCGAATGATGCAGATGTAGAATGCTATCAATCCAAAATCTGAGAAGGAAGAGAGAGAGAGAGAGAGAGAGGTCGAAAGAAAGCGCAACTCTCTTGTTTTCGGACCCCCAAAAACGGTGTCAAACTACATGCTTCACTTTGCACCCTTGTTGCATGTATGTTCACTACCGCAGGCCTTGAGCTTACTACTCCGCATGAGTCAAAAGGTTGGCAGATGCAGACTACATTGGTTGACTGTTTGTTTGAACACTACAGCACTTGCACTTGTAAGCAAAGTAACAACCGATTTTATCGTGGTAGCGGAGCTGAGATCCTAAACATAGGGGAGCTCCAGTAAGCAGTAAGTACTACAACAACAGCAACAGCAGCCACATGCCAAACTACTACGACATGTCAGGAGAAGCAGCATCAGCCTCAGCACAACAAACTACAGGAGCAGAGAACGGGCCAACAGCAGACACAGTAGGAGGAACAGAACAAGACAACGACGTTCAGAGACTACATAGATACAAACTGCCACCACCCTTCTTCACTGGTGACTACTCCCATCATAGACCGAGACTTCGACCTGGTGCTACAACTAGCACAAGTGGCTACACGACAGATTGAGGACACAGACATCAGAACACACATACTCGACCCTACACAAGCAAGCAAAGCAGTAGACCTCTCCAGATCTACACTACATCCTCATCAACATCTGTCAGGGAGCAGCAGCTACAGTAGTAAGGCAAAACCGCTACAACGCAAACGGATGTGAAACACTACGACTACTGCACAACAGGTTCAGCCTACCAGTAGGAACAAGGAGCGTTGGTTACCTTACCAAACTACTGGAACCCACATTCAACGAAGCGCGGTTTGAAGAACAATTTCTACAATGGGAATACGACATCAACCGCTACGAGAAAGACAATGGAACAGCACTACCAGATGGAATCAAAATAGCAATACTACTCAACAAAACCAAAGGAGCACTGCAGCAACACCTCCAACTGCGAGCTGGACAGATCACGAACTACACCGAGGAGGAACTGCACCAATGGATGTTGACAACATATGGAGGAAAGGAAGAAGCTACAAAGGCAAAGGAAAAGGAAAAGGCGGCTACAAAGGAAGCAAGAGCAAAGGCAAGTACAGGAGTAAAGGACACTACAAAGGATTCGACAAAGGCAGCAAAGGAAACTACAACAAAGGAGGATACAACAAGAGCAAAGGAAAAGGCTACTCAGGATCCAAAGGATATGGATCAAGCAAAGGCTACAAAGGCCAAGGAAACTACAGCAAATCAAAAGGAAAAGGAAGCAACAACTACACAACATGCCATCGATGTGGCAAGCCCGGCCACTGGGCACAAGACTGCAGAGTGCCGGTATGGCACATAGGAGAAGGAGAAGAACTACATCCACTAGAACCAGAACAAGCAGATCACGACAACAATGATGAACTACCTCAGGATGTGAACGACACTTGGGACTGGTACTACGAAGGAGAAGAAGGACAACATGAGGTGAACTACATGGAGGAGAACTGGAACGACTACGACTATGACAACAGCTGGGATTGGAATGACAACAGCTATGAGGACACAGCGAACTACATTGGAGGCATCAACGAGTCACACCTCACCATTGGACACATCAGACAAGCAAAATCACGACTACACAAGCACAAATCCAAATCACTACTTGGCAAGAGAACAACACACACAACATCATGGAACGACCACAGCAAGAGCTTTCAACAATTCCTACAAGAAGACACCACAAAGCTACACTTCGACATAGCAGCAGCAAGACAACAACAAAGGAACAAGAAGATTGAGGACACTATCACCCACTACATCATGTACTCCAACTTCAAGTCATACCACCACCTGTTGATCGACTCAGGAGCATCTACACATGTTTGCCCAAAGGACTACGCACCGGATCTTCCACTACGACCCTGTGGAGAATCAGTTCCACAACTCTACACGGTGACCAACAAGAAGATTCCAGTCTACGGCATCAAGTACGTTCCCTACAAGCAGGACAACTTCAGGATCATGATACCCTACTACGTTTGTGATGTGAAGTATCCAATCCTCAGCGCATCAAGACTACTTGATAGAGGATATGGACTTGACTTCACTCCACGACACTGCACCATCACACATGGACAACAACAAGCACACCTCATAAGACACTCAGGACTTTTCTACCTACGAGCAGAGAAGATCGACATTCCTACAGGATTCGACATCTACCCAATGACTACAGACAATGGAAAATCCATTGCTGTGATTCAACCTACAGAGAGAGCAGCACAACAACAAGAACAAATCGCACCACTCACACACACAGACCAAGGACTACGACAGATCCTTGGTGGAAACACTGACTACTGGAAACTTGATGGTGACTACGCCATCAGAGTACACAAACGACCACGCAAAGCACTGTTCACACCACACAACAGTGGCTGCCCAATACCAGAAGGAGAACTAGATGATTGGAGACTAACCATCATCAACAGACAAGGGCAAGAGCAAGAACAACTACAAGAGAACCCAACACAACTTTCCAAGCAAGAACTACAACGAAGACTAGAAGGTGACAACTGGACTGGAGAAACCAGATTCAGAAGAAAGATAACACCTACACGCAGAGCAACATCAAAGACCACACCAACAAGGCAGAGCTCACAACCACAACGGCTAATGGACACACCACCAACCAGATCAAAGATCCAACTACGAGCACCACAAAAGATATGGAGACCTAAAGCAGCACCTTCTACAAATCTTGACACCACACAACCAAAGGAGACAATACACAGACCACTCACAGCACAGGAGGACAACCAAGACTACTGGGAAAGACAAGGTGAACACTGGATACGACACCACACAACGCTTAGAACAACTCTCTTCACTCCAACAGATGGACCAGGACATCCACCAATCAACACACTTGAACCTCACAGAACTACAATCACTCACAACAACTTTGGAGAAGTTTCACAACGCAAAGATGACTGGACAGTCATGGGCAACGCAGCACTACCATTTCAATGGAAAGGAACAACAAGGTTTACCGTGAAGAAAGACTACGAGTACATCCAGGAGAACCACGATGAAGAACAACAACACGAGCATCATGAAGCACACAGAGCAAGAGGACTACGACAACCACAGCAGCCCACTCCACAACAAATAGCAGAACACAACTTACACTACCATACAGAAACTGGTGTCCAATTTGCGTTCAAGGCAAAGGACGCCAAGACAACTACAAGAAACAACAATCACGACAACCTGTCATTCAAGTAGACTTTGCCTACATCAAGTCACAACAAGACCCAAAGACCACACCGGTACTGACAGCAGTTGATGTTACTACACAACTGTGTGTGGCAGTATTGGTTCCAGACAAAGCATCAATGATGGACTACATGGTCAACAACCTACAAGCATTCATCTTTGAGTGCGGAAGAACACAAGGCATACTACAAAGCGACAACGAAGACACACTCAACGCACTTCTAAAAGCTACAGCAGCAAAAGTCGGCACAATGAGTGTACGACATTCACCTTCCTACAGCAGAAACAGTCAAGGAAGCGTTGAGCGACTACATAGAACACTTCTCGGACAAATCCGCGTCGTCAAAGCTCAAGTTGAAAGCAACTACAGCATGACGATGTCCACAAAGCACTGTCTACTACCTTGGATAGTACGACATGCAGCATGGACGGTAAATCGCTACGTCATTCACTAAGACGGCTACACAAGCTTTGAACGCCGCTGGGGAAGAAACTACGAGCGAGCAATCTGCGAATTTGGCGAGACACTACTCTACCTTCCACCACAACACAAGAAACTTCCGAAACCAGACCTACGAATGCAGAAATGCATCTGGCTCGGAAAAGTTTCCGAAACCGGAGAAAACTACGTCGCAACGGAATCAGGCGTACAAAAGGTACGAACAGTACGGAGACTACAACCGGACTTCAAATACGACCTCGCACTGCTGAACAAAGTTTCCGACGGAACACCTACCCGCTGCTGGGACGAACTGTCCAGTTTGCCAGGGAGACGTCCGTGGGGCAGAGGATCTGCTCCCGGCCACCACCTCGTCGGCCCCTCCGTCGTCCGGGAAGCGCACGGCTATCTCCAGGGCCGAGGCTGCCTCCGTGACTCCCAGCTTGCCGGCCAGGAGGCCGTCTATTTGCAGAACGGTGTAGTAGCTGAGCAGGGAGGCGGCGATGCTCGAGGCCGTTGCCGTGTCCTGGTCGGCGGCCGAGCGGTACGCCACCAGCGCCGAGGTGATCTGGTTGGTCGTGAAGACGTCCAACCCATCGTTCGCAACACTGTTGGATACGCAACTACAACCGTCAGAGAAAAGAAGGTCCACGCAAGATTTCGGACAACAGACGAACGCTACGGACGACATCGTTGCGGAACCCGCGACAAACAACAACGCACTACACCACCTCCACGACTTCCGTCTACATCGACGTCAAGTTCACGACCACTACCGGATAGTCCTATGGCTACTTCACCAACCGGACGACAACATCCACCACTACCAGCACCACCTCGACAAACACTAAGACGTTTAACTCCGGAAGAAGTAATGCAACCAACTAAAGCACAGAAGACCTCAAAGGACACTACAATCAGATCAACGGAGCAAGCAACCAAAGAACCACCACCACTACGACAGAAAATCAACGCAGTGACACTTCCCAACGGCAAATTCATCACCCCCTACACAAACGACGACATAATCTTCGACAACGCAGGTTACGACGAAACACAACTACTGGAAGGAATGAAACACGAGTCAAACCAAATGAAGCTACATGACGTCTACGACGAAGTAGATGCGTCTACCGTCGACGACAACGTCATCAGAGAAGCGATACCTACAAGATGGGTACACAGAAAGAAAGGACCAGGAGTGCGAAGCCGAATCGTCGCAAAAGGCTATCTACCTACACAGAGAAGATCGAAAGACTCCGTCTACGCCCCCCCCCTCTACATCATCCCTCACTTACCCGCACACAAATGGTTCAGACACTCCCGGACACCTTTCTCGCCTACAAATGTCACGACCAAACTGCGATCTCGCCTTTAGACGCGACCCCTCTTAGGTGAAGTGCCTCCCTCTGTCAGCACTTCGAACTCGTACCTTAGAAATTAATAAAAGACCAACGATAACGGAGGGTTAATCATATCGGGTAAGGACGTAAGGGGGAAAATAAGTCAATAAAACAGAAAACGAGAAATCATTACTGATTATCGATTAGGGGGAAATCCTTATGAGTAATACAATTTTGGGAGGCCCTCCCACCCTCGCACCGCGGTCGCCCCCTACCCCCCCCTAATCTAATCCCTCCCCCCCTAAAAAGAAACCGCCCAAGCAGGGGTTTGGGATGAAAAGGTGGGGTCCTGTGAGAGCGTGCTAACATTATCTTAGCTCCACTTTCGGAGTGCGTGCAGCAATTCCTGATACTCACCTAGACTACATCAAGACTCTCCGCAGGCTTCGCCTCTCGGAAAATCGGGCGAGAGCTTCCAGCTCATTTCATGACCCAGACGTCACCATCATTCCATGTAATGGTGCATTGGGCATCAAAACAGGTGACCCCCACGTAGCACCGGCCTTGCACTTCAATCTGCACCATACTGGAGCCAACTTCCTGAACTTTCGACCACTCCAACTCCATATCCCAGGCTTTGTTCCAAATAATGTGGCCTGCAAAAACCTCCCCGACCGCTGTGCCGTCGGATTTCCGAAACCACCCCCCCTCCAACCTCTGGACCAAGGCATGACTGCCGTCCGCAACCGCCATGTCCGTAATAGACAGCGACTCTTCGGGATAGCCGTACACATCGTAGGGCTCCGGTCTAGAATTCATCAAAAGCGGGTGGTCAGCATCGCCCCCGCAACACCTCTGGACCGGTCGGCACGAAGTCCCTGCGCTGGGCGAGCAGCTTGCCCCCATGGCTGCATCGGGATGGTAGCAGCCTGCTCTTGGCCGGCAGTTCCTCCCTATACTCAAGTTGGGTGAAGGTGAACCTGGCAAATTCTACTGGCTGCTGCGCATATTTGCTCACACTCTTGCTAGCTCAAATGCCAGGGCTGGGTGCTGCGCAACTTGAGCCCAGCTGCCCATTTGCAACATGAATCTTGAAATTAGCACAACCAAATGATGGCCTGAGGACACACAGATGGATCAGGACACACAGATGGATCATCTAGGTAACACGTACCGTAGACGGCAACCACTGCATTGGGAAAGCCAGGCTTTTGGCCAACGCACCCTCCAAGCGGCACATCCTAACAATCCCCAGCCCCCCCTTCCCCCTAGCCTGGGCCTGGCCCTGGCAGCAAGTCACCAGCTGCCTGAAGGCACCCCGACAGCATTGCTTGCAGAGGTGTCCTTTTGGGGCAAATAGATGGCCCTGGTAGATGATTAAACCACCCTTTATCTATTTTTCGACCAAAATAACCAAAAAGGACACCTATGATTGCTTGGTACAGGGAATGGGGTTGATGTGGGTTGTTCGCATACAACTGGACAAGCTACGATTGAGCAGGTCCAAAATCGCGTGAACTCGCCCAGCACGGGCAGCTCGGCATACGTGAAAGGCAAAAACAGCCGCATCAGGCCAGCGCAATTTGCAGCCCTTCCAAAATAGACTCCCAAATGAATCTTCCACCCTGCCTCCCATGCGGGGAGCAGGCCGGCGGTCGCAACATCGTGCATTTGGTCCTGTCCCCCGGGAGTCGACAAAAAAAGCTGGCAAGGAGGGCGTGCCGGACATGGCCTGCTCCTTTTTTTTTGACATTGAAGTCTGCGGCATGGGCCGGCTATTAGCTAACTCTTGTTGTTCCACTGCATCAAGCACTTCTGCTTGCGAACAGTGCCACGGCTGCAATGTGTGTGTGTGTGTGTAACTGCCCTCAACCGCTGGTCATTTGCCAGATTCCTAAAACGCGGCGCCGTGCCTCATCCAGAGACAGCTGCCGGGCCTTGGACTATGCTGACGCTTTGCTTGCATTTCTCTCCGTGCAATCTCTCACATCCTGGCAAACTTGTGGTCGTGAAACTTTATCTGTGCAATCTCTCAGGCGAGTAACATCTCTCTGTGCAAACTCTCAAGCGATCTTGCGATGTTTTCTTGGGAAGCAGGACGGAACTTCAACACTCACCAGCTGCAAAGATTGGATCAACATCAAACAATTCTGGCCTTGTGCTGATGCTACCAGGGCCACTTGAATGTCGGCTCGCAGTGTGTTTACAGGACGCACGCCCTTCTGTTTCTCTACATTTCTTGTTCTCTTTTTTATCTCTCCTTGTCTTCCTTGCTCTTCACTCACCGTTTTGTGCGATTGCAAGCGTTGCTTCCTGAGACCTCAGCAAAACTTAAGCAGATTGGACATTGTGGCTCATATGTAATGGTGTGCTATGGTGTGCCATGTGGCGTCATTGTGCTTCGTGCTGCTTATTGTGTGTGTACGTCCTGCCGCGCCACACATCATCCAGAACAAGATTTGCGGCCTCAAACAATGCTTGCGGCACGCACCCAACGCTTTGGCTTAGACACGCGGCGATCTTGACAGAATCACGTTGGTGCTTGCTGGTGAAGGTCTGTGCTCCTGGCTTGGCTGCAATCAGAGTAGCGTTTTCCAAACCCGCAGAAACATGCGGGCCCAAACTGTTCACAAAAACGTGAGAGGTCAGCAAATTCTGATGGCCATGCTGGTATGCTTCAACAACACACACACACACATGCCAGCTGCAGACACTGGAGTAAGTTGACCCAGCAGCCCCGATCTCTTGCAACGAGGCCCCGCGCTGCAGTTTGCACCGGCATCTCTGCTGCCTGCATCACCTGTCAATCCAACTATTCTGGTCTTGTGCTTGTGCCACGGCCACTGGAATGTCACCGGCAGCTGTTTGCGGACATGCTCCTGTGGAAAGTTGACATCACGCATGTCTTGTCGTTTCCGCTCACTCTCTCTCTGTCTTGCGCTCTCTCTTTTTTCTTCTCTCTTTTGTTTATCTGTATCTATTTCTCTCTCTCTCTCTCTTTCTCTCTATCTCTCTCTCTGTTTCTCTCCTCCAATGTACAATGACAGGAATTCTTTCGGATGGCTTGCTAACACTTGTGCAAATGTGAATTACCTCGCCCAACACTTTGGTCATTGTGGGTCATAACACAAGGAGTATCGCGATGCGTCATAGCGTAAGGTATCATGTTTTTGTGCTGCATCATTGTGTATGCGTCTCATGCCATGCCACGCCTCGTCCGGAACGGAATTTGGGGCCTCAAGTGACAGGCAGAAACATGCGTGCCAGTAGGCAAAGGGTTCACCAAACAGTGAGAAGCCGGCAGGTTCTGATGGCCACGCTGGTATGTTTCAACAACACGCACACATGCCAGCTGCAGAAACTTGAGTAAGCTGAGCCATCAGCCCCAGTCTCTTACAACGGCCGTCTGTGCCCCGCGCTGCACTTTGCACCGGCGCCCCTGCTGCTTGCATCACCTGTCTGTCAAACTAGGATTCAATGTCACCGGCCAGCTATTTGTTGACATGCTTCGTGATAACTGGACGTCAGGGAATAAGTGATTGCAGCGCGCATATGGTGATGTGGCACAGTGCACCATCAGAGGCATTGGCTGTTCGTACCAATGAATAGTCTTATCGTGTGTGTGTGTGTGTGTCTGTGCCGGGCCCCTAATCTTCGGACACGACCTTGTTGGACGTCAATGGAGTTGTCACCCACCGATGGTGTCCGTGACGAGGATGGTCGGCGGCGCGAATAATGCTTGAGCGTGCAATGAGCTGAAACTCCTTGCCCTGGCAGACACCCTCAAGCTGTGCTTCCAGATTTGCACCCGAGTTGATATTGGTTGTGAACATGCGAGATGATCAGAACGTGTCTTTGGCTCCATCCCGACCCACGACGGCTATTGCTTGCTGTGTCCCTGTTAAGTAGCCAGAGCGAAAGAAGCTCGACCCGACCGCACTTGACCACTCGGTGTGCTTCACTCGACTCCGAAGTCTAAGTGTGTGTCCTGCCGAAGTCTAAGTGTGTGTCCTGCCAGGCCACGCCTCGTCCGGAACGGGATTTGCGGCCTCAAACAATGCTTGCAGCACGCACCCGACGCTTTGGCTTAGACACGCGGCGATCTTGACAGAATCACGTTGGTGCTTGCTGGTGAAGGTCTGTGCTCCTGGCTTGGCTGCAATCAGAGTAGCGTTTTCCAAACCCGCAGAAACATGCGGGCCCAAACTGTTCACAAAAACGTGAGAGGTCAGCAAATTCTGATGGCCATGCTGGTATGCTTCAACAACACACACACATGCCAGCTGCAGACACTGGAGTAAGTTGACCCAGCAGCCCCGATCTGTTGTAACGAGGCCCCGCGCTGCAGTTTGCACCGGCATCTCTGCTGCCTGCATCACCTGTCAATCCAACTATTCTGGTCTTGTGCTTGTGCCACGGCCACTGGAATGTCACCGGCAGCTGTTTGCGGACATGCTCCTGTGGAAAGTTGACATCACGCATGTCTTGTCGTTTCCGCTCACTCTCTCTCTCTCTCTCTCTCTCTCGCTCTTTTTGGCAACTGCAAATTACGGCGCGCAACAGCTTGGGCGCTGTGGGTTTTGGAGTATCGTGATGCGTCATGGTGTGCCGTAAGGCATGATTTGTTCGTTCGTTCCATTGTGTGTGTCCTGCCTCGTCCGGAACGGAATTTGTGGCCTCAAGCACTGCAATCAGAATGCAGCCAACGCTTTGGCTTAGGCAAAGGGCAATCTTCACAGAATCCTGCGCGCGCGCTGCTGATGGTCTGTGCTCCCGGCTCAGCTGCTTTACAATCAGAGCGCTGCTTCGCAAAGCAGCTGAAAAACAGTAATATGCACGCCCAAACAGTTCAGCAAAACTGGCAAAACTGGCGAACCCGATTCCATGCAACACCACAGGTCGTGCCGTCTGTGGCCCCACGCTGCACGTTGCACTGGAGCCTCTGCCACCTGCATCACCTGCCAATAAGAGCTCATGCTCTAAAGCCAGTGGCGAATTCTGCAACCAGCGTTCCATGCTCTGCCCTGTCATGCCGCAATGCTGCAGGGCCGACAAAGCCAGCTGGCCAAGAAACCATATTGAATCCTGGCACTAATGACCGAACTCAGCATTACATTGTTGATTCAACTGTATATGAAGCACGGTCTTTTCGTGCAAGCTTCCAGGTTCAAGATACAAAGTTGGTATTCCCATTTATGCAGCACAGCAATAGCAACACCACCCAACAACAACAAGCCAAGCAAGCAACCAAACAAATGAAGCGAACCACGCCAAGCCAACCCCACCCACATCCACCCACCAACCGCGGACAACAAGCATCACGCGTCAAGCAATAAACAAACAACAATCAGCAAAAACAAACACAGCAACAACAGCAACAACAGCCGCAAAAGCAGGGGTCCAAACACACTACCCATCCACACCAGCTAGGGGTGACCTCCTTTGGGCCGACCGCCGTCCATAGTCCGCCAGCCAGAGGTCTCTTTGCTTCTTGCGGCACATGCCGAAGAAAATCGGTGCTTTGCACGGTCCAAGTTTCGCGGTTGCCCCGCGCACCCACTTGCGTAGGTCCCTTCGGGAGCACGATCAAGTCAAGGATTGCACAGGCATACCCTGGCAAACCACCAACAATAGCGTACGGACCTTGCGGGCCTGAGTGGCGCCCCCTCATAGCCCCCAATGACATCTAATCACAGTCCCCAAATCGTCCAAAGCCAAGAAACGTTCAACTCAGCTCAGCAATGCTGCCACCCCGGGCGTCGGCAAGGTACTTGCCTCTCTTTTTTTTAATAATGCAAACGGTCGTGTGCCAAAATCTCTACTTTGCAGAGATGGTCAGCATCGATCTGAATTGGGGCACTCGACGGATACACTGCAGGCTGGGAAACGGCTTCTGGCTTTGTGTCAATCAAGCCCGGAAGCACCAGCCAAACAATCTTGAAACAAACATCATCATCCCCATTGCCTTCAGAATGTCAACTGCACCACTGCAGACTTTGGAAATGAATGCAATGGGCAGGTGCATTTGAAAGAATTTGGGTCATGTTCTAATCCCTTTGCAATTGTCTCGATTTGAGCTTGGATTTGTTGCTGTTTGTGCGTTTGGGCATGAATCAGGGCACACTCCGCGCCCCATGCCTGGGTGGCTGCCCCGCCAGCTAGCCCAGCATGGATTAGAAAAGTAGAGACGACACAAACCTGGAAATTGCCGAAGTTTCCTGCAAGGAACAGTGCTTCAAAGCACGACGGATCCTCATTTTCTCCGAAGCTGGGACCTGCAACTATTGCAGCAGAACTGCCACAGCTTCCATCACGACTTCTGCATCGTAGGTAAGGCGCATCACCAAAAAGCGAATCTTGAACCGCCAAAGCAAGGCAAGTGAGCAATACCAAACATTGTTAGGATGGTTAAGCTTGTAGGACCTATTGAGATTGCCATGCTTCGCTTGAACTTTTAAAATACCTTGAAACGCCTTTTCGGCCACAACAGCGGAACATGTAATTTTGAGACCAGTGTCCCGGTGCGGTAAAACGTAACTTCAAACGTAAAGCTTTGCGCCAATTTGCTGCAAGGACAGCGCGCATGCTGTGGAGACCCATCTGACTGCTGCCAGGGCGTCCAGCAGGTCCCACTAGGCTGACACAGCTCCTCAGCTCCGGTGGCTGGTTGAACCGACCGATACAGAAGCCAAGCAAGCCAAACACAACTGATTCCATGGGCGTATGCTTCGAATAGTCAACATAGTCAACATCTCTAATTGTTTTAAGCGACACCACGGAGTGGGGGGGCTGCAAGATCTGTTCAAGACCAACAGCTACAGTTTCAGAAGAAACTGGGGTCAGACGGAAACTCAGAACCATGACTACCGAACCATAACAAACGGCCGAACATGAGTAATTAGCAGCCCTGCAAAGGATGCCAAAGGCAAAAGCGGCACAGGAACCCGCGAATGTCTCCAAATCAGAACCACAACACATGCTGGCAAATGCTTCGCCAGGAAAGCGCCACCCTTCTACCGTGGCCCGAACGAGGCTCCTTACCTATAAAATCAAAACCGTCCCTCAACACAATTCATGTACATCGTGTCTCCCAATACAAGGGACATTACCAATGACATTGCCTAGACGCAAGTTGGTGTCCGTGTCCTGACATTTCGAAAAGCCAGCCATCTCAAGTATGCCAACACAACGGATCTGCAAATCATTCAACTAGAGTGCATCCCAAAAAGGCACCGCGCCGCGTACGCATATGCATATCGGCCAACTCCCGGGTGGATATGCGCGCCCCTATATCTGCGCGCGCCGATATCCTCCCCCCAGACACCTTCCTGATGGACGTCGGTGCGCAAACCGATAGCCGAACACTCCCCAGCCCCCCCCCCCCCCTGGAAACGTCGGTGTGTCAGAACGTTAGCTGCAGAGCATCCTGTGGATACCGACGTATCCGAGATACCGGCTGCAGGGTCCAACAAAGCTGCGGGGGGAACTGCCAGTGGTATATCGGTACATCGAAGCGCGCGGATATCTGCGCGATGTCCCTTCGAATTCTTGGGCTGGCCCGGAATGGATACTCGGTGTATCGGTGTATTGGCTGCATTCAAGAGAAACTAAAAAAAGTGTGTGTAGCTGGGTCCAGAAGAGTTGGCGGGGTGGTATCTTGGTCTACCAGTCGCGAGGCCAACATCCGGACGCCTGCGCTCAAGAAAGCGCACCCAAACTCCAAAGATTCCGAGTGATGCGGGGGGCAAGGGCGCCAGACAGCAGTTCTGAATAAACTTCTCTGATCAGTCCTCTACATAACAGATCATAGGAAGTGTCTGGTTTTTCAAGATGCGTAGACCTTGATGACATGTTTTACTTCACAAAAATCAGACATTCTTCGCGCACACGTTTCTCAAACATGGAATTCGAACATACTCATCTCATTCTTTACTTACACAGCTAGTCATTCAGAATTCACATCTTCTATAAAAATTAAAAAACGAATCGGCATCATTTCATTTGCCTAAACAATCAGAAGTTGTGAGTCCATTCTTTGCCGTTAAAGCACGGCCTGCCTGGTTGCTGTTTTTGAACACTCAAACCTTTGCTATGCTGACAGTGTTATGATTCATCTACTAATAGTTTCCCAAGAATTTGCACTCAATAGCGTGTTAACAAGCATGCTAAGATTTGCCTAGCCAAGTACCATTAGGTTTTTCTAAGGGCCGACCTTTGTTTTCGGGATTTTTCCCAGCGCTCTTTGGATTTTGTATCCGTTCCATTTTCCGGTCACCTTTGGAGCGGTTTAAGGTGGGTCTCGGGCGCGCTTAAGGCTTAGGGCGGTTCGGGGTTCCGGGTGGGCCTGGTTTAGGGAGGGTGTGGCGCGGGTTTGGCTGGCGGGGGTCAGTGTTGGTTGGGTTTAGGCTTAGGGTAGGCTTTGGGTGCTGCGCCTGCCACGAAAGCTGCGTGCGCCACTTTGCACATCCTTGCCACTGGAATTTACGATGTGTCCGCCCAGCATTGCGAAAATCCTGCGCCTGCCACGCAGTGTGTACTTGACCTTGCGAAAATGTCGCACCTACCATGACATCAATACCTCGGCTGCCAAAGTGCTGCGCCTGTCACTCAAAACTGACCTTGAGACAAGTGCGCGCGTCCGTGCCAACGGTCCCCCGTCCGCACCCGGAACGGGACCGTCCCGAACAGGCGCCGCTGCTAATCTACATCTGACTTCCTGCACCCTGCCCCGCTTTTGCGCATTCTCTATCTTTTCGCGCGCTCAGACAAGATGCATAAAAACTGCCCCTGCCACGAAATCTGCACTTCTAATATACTTCAAGTCTCTTCCTAATCATCGCCTATCCTTCAATTAGTTTCCATACCACGGAAGTTCCTTCTAAACTTCCTTTGATACAGTTTCTGTGAGTTCTTTGGTCAGAATCTTTGTGGATTCTTGCAGAATCTGTACATGGAAGATCTGCTGAGTGGACCTCTACGCAGGACAATATGTCGGATCTCTGCAAAGATTTCTCTTGACAGGATCTGTGCGTAGGATCTCTGTAGGATTTCTTGATAGGATCTTTTGGCAAGATTTGTGTGCAGGATCTATGAGAGGACTCTCTTTCTATTGGGGGTCTCTGTCAGGATCTGCAAGATCTCTTGGAAGAGTAGGTGTCTCTGCCGGGCTGGTGTGTTTGTAATTTGCGCGGCGCCACAGCGGGGGCGATCCGAGCCACCTAAAGTGCAGCTCGTTGTTTTACAAATTTATTGCTAAGATTGGTCCAGCATTCTCTGCTTTAAAACAGGCTTCTGAAATCAGAATGGCATAGATAAGCTTAGCAAGTCCAAGCTTCTGCTTCTAAGTTCTGGCGTGTTCCAAGCTCCAAGCTTCTACCTATTTATAAACTAGTACAAGTGCCAAAAGTACCTATAAGTCCAGATTTGAAACGACGTGGCGTTTCGCGTTTTACGAAACTTCATGTTGTAAACAACCAATAGCCGGACGTGCCGATATCCGGACGTGCCAATATCTCCCCCAGACGGTCCCTGGGTGGATATCGGTGCATCGGTGTACGAAAGTAGCACGCGAAGTGCGCTCCCGCTGCTCCAGCTGCAATATTGCAACGTCTAAGCACCAAAAGTAGCACGCGAAACGTGCTCCCGGCTCGACATTCGCAAGTACAAAAGTACGCGAGGAGCATTCCCAGAGCTCCGGCTTGGAATTCGCACCTTTTAGTACCAAAGTTGTGTGCAAAGTGCGCTCCCGCCTGCTCAACATACGAGCCTGGATCATTAGAACCGGATTGTGGGGTACTTAATTAAAACCAATCTGAGCCAACATGCGATATGACGCCCACCAACATGTCTGATCGGTTGCTTTCTCCTGGAAACCGTTTGCTTTCTCCTGGAAACCGTTTCCACTTCTTGCCAGCACTTACTTGGAATTGGGTGTGTGTCGGAACGAAGGTCTTTCCACGACCACGACGATTTGTGTTATGTTTTGTTGAATCCCACTGCAATTTGGGGTCTCATGTTTGGACACTCAACATTGCTTGCTTTGTGCTGCGACCAAAGAAGAAGCCGTGGTGATGCCTTAAGTGGCGCCGCTTACCGGGTGTGCGTGGCCCGTTCTCGTGTCACACATGTTTGCACATTAGAGCCATGTCCTAAATTTTGCACATCTTACGCAACACCTTGAATTACGCGACACATTTCAAGGCTTTGCTTCTGCACCACCTGCTTAGGCCATCTTACGCGCGTGGAGGTTTTGCTTACGCACAGGTTGATAGGTGAATCTGCTGCCAACGCCGCCAGTTCTCAGCAAACGCAGCAATTGCGGAAAGCAACCCATCCGAACCGAACTCGTCAAAACACGAGCAGATGGCCCTTCCCCCGGCTCAAGTCAACTTGCCACTGTGTAAACACAAAGCCGAACAACAAGGGCCTGCAGCTAACCTAAAAACGCCCCTCGCAACTCTCGAAAAAGCACACGAAAGCATTTCCCAGCAAACTAAACTCACGGAAAAGAAAAGTCCCAGCCAACTGGACTCACGAGCAAACAGAGTGCGGCACCGCCGCACAGCAATTCAAGCAATGCAGCGCACCGCAAAGCAGCGCCAGCACGAATCACCAAGCAAATGGACAATGATTAGAAAAGCTGGACCAAACACTCGCGACAATCAAACAAGCAACAAACTCTCAACACGCACGCGCACGCGCGACAGTCTCAAAATCGGAAAGCGTATTATCAGAGCAAGTAAGCAAACAAGCCAAGCAGGCAAGACAAGGCAAGGCAAGGCACGGACAAGCTCACCACTAACAGCCTAGCAGGCTAACAAGCAAAAACGCAAGCAGGCAACAATGCGAATAGAAACAATAAATCCGCATGCGTGTAGTATGCAGCGCGTGCCTTCATTTTGCACGGCCTGGTGTTGTGTCCGGTTACTCCCCAGTATATCGCACTGCCCTTCCGCTGCACGCCAACATGCCCACCGCAAGGGCAGAAGGAAAGGACAAGAAGTTAACCAACCAACCAACCAACCAACCAACCAACCAACCGACCAACCAACCGACCCACTTGTCAAGTAACCGACCGAGCGACCAAGCGACCAAGCAAGCCGGCAAGGCGAGGCGACACACACACACACACGCACAGTGAGAGAAGTCCTTCACATTCATCGACGAATCGACCACTAGCGAAGTGAGTGTGTCGATGCAACATCACCTTTCACGGTCACCTGACGCTAACCGCCCGGGAAGTATGCTCAGCGGACCGGGCAAGCGCCTTGTGGGGAAGCGTGCTTCTACAAAATTCGTGATACACCAATGGGCTGAATGAGCGAACTTCGGCACAAGTTGCAGGGGAAAATGGCAAGGTACTTTTGCACGCGCCAAGACTGCTTTTGCAATTTCAACCAACGCACAGTTTGGCAAACAACGCCCGGGCACTTCCACGACAAACTGCAAAATTTCCTGGCGCTGCCTCCAGTTCCCCTGACAACATGCCGTCTCTGAAGGCAAGCTGCGTCCCCCGCCCCAGGCATCGATGCTGTTCAAATCCATGTTGTCCAGGTCGAAGTTCAGATTGAATCCAGGTCCCATGCTGCTGTCCGACCGCCCCAGGGCTTTCTTCACTGGAGGCTTGGCAGGAGGGTCCTCCTCCACCACTGCCTGCCAAGAAAGGCCAAAAATGTCAAAGGGAAAAAGGTCAGCAACCTGCTCCAGCCACCATGGATGCACAAGCCAAAAGTGGTCCCCGTCTTGTGGCATCACTCATTTTCCACATGTTCCAAGCAAGCTATTTGCCAGCCGAAAGTGACTCTCCAAACAGCCCATAGGTCCAGTCTGTTTCCGATGCATGGCCAGCCAATGCTTTTGCAGTTGCTTCTTTGATAGGTCTCTGTCACTGCATTTTGTTGCACACAGTTTGCAGCTTCCACATTGCCCAAGATCGGAAGGGCGTGTTGTGTCTCTAATTAGTTCGCCAACGCGGTACGCTGCGGCGGCCAGCATCCCGGCTTACTTGCTCACTTTGCTTGCTTGATTCCTTACCTGGCACAGCCTCTAGCGAGCCTGCCTTGTCCAGCGCTTCCTCAACAGGTGGGGAGGCCTGGCAGCTTTGGAGCTCAAACACCATGAACATCTCGGAATCACGCGCGCCCAACCCTGAGTCAACATGTCCTGCACCTAACTGCCCGAAAGAGCGTGCACTTTGTTGGCATCTCTTTGATTTGGATAAGGCCTTGAGCGAGGCAGGGGCAGCGGACAGGGCTGCTGGCCGCACGCTGCTGGAAGTCTGAGCCATATCCTCACGCGAATGGCAGCATCACGAACCCGCTTTAACTGAAGCGATGCTGGTCATCAAAATTGCTGAAGCATTACTGCACAAGGGCACTCCCCTACTGGCACGTCGAAAGAGTTTGTATAAAACCTCGTTCTTTTTTGGTGGCCGCTTGTTGGGTTCCACCGTGTTTGTTTACACTTTTTATCTTTATCGATTGACCCTGTATCTTTGCAACCTTTTCGTACACGTATAGTGCACCAAGCTTACTTTAGCACACGAGAAATAGCTTTCAATCATGACAGCGATCGTGGGAAGCACCCAAGCTAGGAAAGCAGTTTGTTTGGTGTCAAACAGGCCGTACTTGCTAGCGTTCGAGCTGGAGCTGCAGTGAGCGGAGTAGTTCTGGACACAAGCGTCCTCCGAATACTACACTTCAACATGCAAGAGGCGTTGACTCAACCTCACAAGTTGCAGCAGTTGGGGGGGTTGCGCTATACAGTGATGCTTTGGCTTCCCAGCAGACAAAGCTAACAGCTATGCCAAGCACATCAGCCAGCTTTCAACCTTGCTTTGAGTCCCAGTAAGTGAGGCATAGTTTGATCCTGGTCAAAGGTCGCAAGCATGAGGGCATTGCAAGCAGCACGGCCAAAAGCAATAACCCATTTTGAACACAATGTGTGGCAAGGGGACCTGAACCAAAAAGGGGAACCAAGTGTGGCCAGTCACACTGGACATCAGCTACTCTTAGCAGCTAGGGGGACGGCTATTCAAGGCACAATGCTTTGCACATCAATCCATGCGTTCCGGGCAAGGAGACTCCCCAAGTTTACCAACTCCATCAAGCCTGGACGTGCTAAACAATAGATACAGCGCCAACGTTTCTAAGTTCAAGCTCCCCAGCTTCCTTGGAGCCGACGAAAACGGCTTGAGAAGGCGGCACAGAGCCCGGAGCCCTGTCCTTCGACAGAGCCTCCGCCACCTGCATCTTCCGAGCAAAGGCTGTGCGGCCGATGGCGGCCAGCTCTCTGTCCATGCGTCGCCTGCGATTCGGTTTGCCCACACGCGCGCACACGCATGCAAAGCAAGGACTTCAAAACCAATGGTACCATTTTGGGGTAGGGATTTTGACCCATGGCCATATTTGGGAGTGCCGTTGCTGCTGTTAGTGTCATTGCTAGGGCTCATGCTCCTCGATTAGAGGCCGGGACTGAGGCCATTTTGAGGTCAGAACACGCGCAAGCTTCCAGCTTGGGTAAGGCATCAGTGTCGGATGCCCTCAGGACTTGCGAAGGTACGCAAAGGAATGCTTGAATTAATTTACCCAACATAAAGATAAGGCGAGCGCAAGCAGTTCCCCTCTCAGGTCAGGAGTGTAGACACCCCCCCCCTCCGCCGTCCGAGCAGCTGGAAGGTCTTGTTCACAGGAAGTCTTTCAGGTGCCTGGAGCCACCCAGGATTTGGATGACCCGAGGTGAAGCTATCTTCTGATTGTATTCCCTTGCGTTGCAAACATCCCACTTCTCATCAAACAATTTGTCAGACTGCATCCACTCAGGTCCAGTAACAAATAACAAGGACACTTTGTGGCTTCTCCCACTCGGGCTTGATGAATCCACTCCCTTGATTTTGCCTGCCTAACGCAGCCAACCCAGCCGGCCGGCTGGACCGCTGCACCGCTGGTAAAACTTTATGCGAAGTACCTGAGACCCTAAGAACAGGGTTGACAAACAAATCTCGAAGTAACTAGTAAATTGAAGGTCCTTCTCTGGAACTAAGAGCCGTGGGGCAGCAAATTACGCTGGCTTCCAGCTCAAGGAATTGGAGCAATAAACGGCCCTTGCTGCAAGCAAAGGCAGGCACTGAGTGGGTTGCAGCGGACATTGCCACGCTACAGGTTCATATCCTCCCAGCTGCGCCAGAAACCCGGTACAGCACCTACAACGTATGCCGTGGGGAGTCTGCAGGTGAAGGCCTCAAAGCCCCTGTCATAAACGCCCCGTTGGACGCTTGCAAAAGCTGGCAGGCGGACCAGCACGAACAAACCCTGAAGAATAATTCGTGTACTCCCACTAGCCTCCCCGCACAAACATGCTTCGAACTCCCAGCTAAACCATGCGGGAGAGTAGCCCAAACAAAGGACACATCATTTGAATCATGGACGCAACGCATCAATCGCCCATAGTGCACACTGAGCTCCAAGGTGCCCCTTGACGCACGCGGCCCGGCCTTGGGCAGCGGCGCCAGTTGCTCTGGGCCATTCCGATGTGGCGCGCAGAGGTCTAGGACGCTCCTTGGCTAGCAGCAGCTGGGTCGAGTGATGTAAGAGTGGAACAATGAAATGACCAAATTGCAGGGTTCAACGGAGGTGGCCATATTGTTGCAGCTTGGGGCCCGTGTCCCTCATACTGCGCCTGGGCTTCTTTTTTGGCGGCGGGCGGCGGGCGCACATCATCCTGAAATTTGGCCGTGTGTGTGTGTGTGTATAGACCCTCCTGGAAGACCGACGTTTTCTTGTTTCTTGCCTTCTTTGTCTTTGTGCGTCTTCTCTTTGGAGTCGGCCGGCTCGGGAGGCTTGTGATCAGGGGGCAGCGGGTCCTGGTGAGCCACACAGCCCCATTCGAAATTCCATGTGTTGGACATGCAGTGGGCGCAGCTCCAATGTCTGGTCTTGTTTGTCGTGCTGTTAGCGCCCCCCTTGTGCTGTTGCTGTGCTTTGTTCTGCCATGTCAGCGCATGCACATGTGATATTTCAGCTCAAAGGATCTTCCTCTTAATATGTGTGTGTGCGCGCGTGCGTGGTCTCTGTCTGTGTGAGTTTGTGTGTGTGTGTGCGCGCGCGCACGTGTTTTTGCATTGTGTCTTGCTTGCTTGCTTGCTTGCTTGCTTGCTTGCTTGCTTGCTTGCTTGCTTGCTTGCTTGCTTGCTTGCTTGCTTGCTTGCTTGCTTGCTTGCTGCTTGCTTGCTTGCTTGCTTGCTTGCTTGCTTGCTTGCTTGCTTGCTTGCTTGCTTGCTTGCTTGCTTGCTTGCTTGCTTGCTTGCTTGCTTGATTGGGTGCTTGCTCGCTGCATTTATTGTTTGATGGTGCTATGTTGTTGTTGTTCATTGACTGTGCTATTTTCTGTGTGATTGCTTGATTGCTTGTTTCATTGCTTGACTGATTGATTAGGTTGGTTGGTTGGTTGACTGAATGGCTGACGATTGATTCATTGATTGACTGATTGAGATTGAGATTGAGAATGATTGACTGATTGGCTAACTGACTGACTGACTGAAGGGCTGACTGAACGGCTGACTGAGCCTGACTGACTGACTGACTGCCTGAGTAACTGATTCGTTCCTTTACCCAACCATTGGTCCTTGGTTTCACGGATTCCTTGGTTCATTGCTTCATTCAGTCATGCATTTGTTCATGCATTCCGTCCTTCCGTCCTTCCGTCGTTCCTTCCTTCCTTCCTTCCGTCCTTCCGTCCTTCCTTCCGTCCTTCCGTCCGTCCTTCCGTCCCCCTTCCTTCCATTCACTTCAATCCAATCCAATCCAAATCATTCATTAAATCTGTTTCGTTGATTGCGTCATTGCCTCAGTACTTCATTGTTTGATTCATTGATGCATTGACCGATTGACCGATTGCTTGATTGCTTGATTGATTGGTTGGTTGGTTGGTTGGTGGGTTGGTTGGTTTGCTGGTTGATTGGTTGATTGGTTGATTGGTTGATTGGTTGATTGGTTGATTGGTTGATTGGTTGATTGGTTGATTGATTGATTGATTGATTGATTGATTGATTGATTGATTGATTGATTGATTGATTGATTGTGCTGGGTTGCCAAACTTGTGCTCAATTTCAGTGGGGCATCTATTTGCATCTTACTGGCTTCCTTGCAGCACCTTCAAGGCCCTGCAGCCTGGGTACAAGCGCTTCATCGTCGGGTAAGAGCCTGGGATCTCGGTGTCCGGCAACGGGGCTGCCTCATCATCCGGCATGATGGGCGCGGGGTCGTCTGTGGCATCTCGATCCGAATCTTCACCTGCGCTCTGCAGAGTTTTCACTCTGCCTAAGGACCTTGCTGCAGGTATCTTTGCGAACAAAACAAATCATCCAACCACCCCTCCTGCAAAGAAATCGTGCCTCCCAGAATGAGGTGTTCCAAGTCGCTGGCATGGTCTCACATCCATGCACTTTGCGAAGGATCCATTTATGAGCAGTGGAGGCGACAAGTACAAGCTGCTCCTCATCCCGGAAGTTGTTTTCATGGGAAGGAGTGGGAGCTGATCTGTTCGCCTGCCTGAGGAGTCCCCTTTCCACGCCGTCGATGTCCGGAGATGGCGCACGCCCTTTCTCCGTGGACGGGGCGCTTCTGCGATATGCCTGAGCTCCTGAAAAAAAAAAAAAAGCCGGGCCCCTGGCTCCACCGAGATCTGAATCCGCAAAAGAGCGATTCATGCATGCCATGCTTTGCAAACTAACGAATGGGCCAACGGGCCCAGTCTTATCCTGTCAAAGTCAAGCTGCGGTTGTGATGGTTGGTTGGGTGTTATGGCGATACCCACCATCCGTGGAGCAGTTGTGTGGTGCTCATGTCGTCGCATTACGCTCTGGAGTGTGCACAGCTGATACCAATTAGCATGGGGTAGTACAAACAGGTTCTCCATTCACATTCCATGATTGTGACTAAGATATATTTGTCCCCGTGCATTTCTCCCTTTCCATTCCATTCTCACTTTGAGACAAACATGTCTTTCCACGCTTAAAACTCACCCCGCCTTTTTCTTGCGGGCCGCAACCTGGGCGAAGTAGGCTTTTTCGGCCGGAAACCTGCGAATACTTGCATTCGCGAGTGGCCAGCTGCTAAGCTGCAAAGAAGCTTTTTGCCCCAGGCCTCTCCAACACAGCCTGGAACACGCGGTTCTTCAGGACAAAGCACACCTTGGGGCTGGAAAGGTGCTCATCTCGTGGCTACCGGACTACCCCCTGCTTTTGTCACGCCTTGCCAACCTGTTCGAGCCTCATGGCCTCGAACGGCATTGACAAAAACCAAACATGGAGTATGTGGTCAGATGGTTCTAGACGCGAGGCCCAGCTGACCCAAAACCGTCCCACTGGCCCAAACCAGCGCTCCCAACGAGAGACTCGGCCAGGGCGCCGTGTGCTCCCGTGCCACTGCTGTTGAGCTGCGCCGAGAGAACCCGAAGAGCGCGAGCTCCCCACAACTCTTTCCTGGCGATTCTTGAATGCAACTGGAAACAAAGACAGCTTTCATGGAAGTTGATGGTTTCAGTTTCAGGGACACCTTGACCCAAAGTCTTTCTCGTTCGGGCTTTGCTGTTTGTGGTGCTGCCTCTCATCCCGGTGCAACAATCTGTGAGGGCGCCTTGGCAGGTGCTCACGTGTGAGGGTGATGGGCACACCCGCGACAGCCAGCACCCTAACAACTAGCCACCATACATACACTCAAGGGCACTCCTGGACTGGACACGTCAGGCAGGTCCCCTCTCAAAGCCGCGCTATTTTTGGGAACAAAACTCAGCAAGATCCTGAAAGTAACCTGGCAAAGCAAGTGACAAAGGTGCAAGGCCGTCCGGACCCTCCTCGTGACATGATTTCCACCTCGGTGGCGTCTTTGCCTTTGCAAACGACGACGCTTCCTGAGGAGATTAAGTACCTTGGAGCAAGCGTGAAGCTGTGCTGAGCAGCCGTTGAGAAGGGGATTAAACAAGAAACCATAAAACAGAGACTAATTATCTACTCTGTTGTCTGCAATCCTCCGTGCCCCACTTTGACGTACTTGCAGCAAATGCCTTCGTAGGTCCAGCATGGTGTCATGACCGCGCTGCATGTTCCAGAAAGTGGCTGCTAAAGAGGCTCGTGAACAGCAGATTGTTGCCCAGGCACATGCTGAAACCAGTCTCACCCTCGCTGAAGAGGAAATCCTGCTTCTGAAAGGTCTCCTTGCAGGGGCAACGCAACCCCGACCCCCCCCCCCCTGCTGCCGCATTGCTGGTCACCGGTCCTTCTCTAGCAACTTTGCAATGGTTGCCACGAACTTGGGGTCCCTGCCCACGAAGAAGTCATACTCCATCCTCCTGCACTTCACTTCCGAACTGCGAAGCGCAACTCACAACTCACAGCGGCGCCCCTTTGAACCGAACTCCCAGCCACTTTGGCCTTGGTTTGCCCTGCCTCGTCTTTTCATTGAAGAGTCGAGGACTCGCTTCCTGAGCAAAAAGATGCTCAAGCATGCCAACGCGCAGGAAACGAAATTGACTTGCGCAGCTTGCCAACACAGGCTTGCAAAGCAAATGCAGTGCTCAAACGCGTTTTCAATGTGGCCACGTACAAAGTTCAGTCGAGATTCAAAAGTCCGTGCCTCCGGATAACTCATGGCAGCAGCCCGTGGCCGCAATTGCCCAGTGTTCAAAGAAAAATCCGTGTTGGCAAACTACAAATACTAAACACTTGAGAGGGACCGACCAAGATGAACTTGCCAAATAATGATGATATGGCTGCGTTGGCGGTGGCTCTTATCCAGAGGGCATGACCCAGTTTTGCTTAGCGTCATTATTTTGCAATGACCCGCTGCTCAACAATACTCAACACCTTTCTACAATTCATGGAATATCAACTGGCTTGATCAACACAACTACCAAGTAGGGATAATTTCATAGTGTCAACCAATTCACGGTTGCTGACAGTGACGAATGCAAGTGATTGTCTTACTCATTGCAGCCAAGCCCGTGCGTCCCTCGAGCCGTCGCTGCCCAGCCGTATGCCCTTTCTGACATCGCACGGCAACCCACGGCAACGCAGGCACACAACAGGGATGTCTAAGATCAAACTGAAACCCAGCAGCCCATTACCAGGGGCCAGGGCTAACTTTTGAGGACAGATTCATGAAGAACTGATGATTTGGACTGCAAATAGTCAACTCTGCAGGTTTCGCTCCTCAATCGGAACGGGGTTTGGAGTGGCTCGCCTGCGCTCCTGGCGCCATGGCGCCGAACCTTACCGTCCCAGTCCCCGCCTTTGGCTCAGCACCTGGGAGCTGGGGCATTGAAATCGACGCATGCCTGCCTTCCGCCGAACAGGAAACATGAAACCATCAAGGAAAACATCTACCAACGCATGTTTGAGGCGAGCCTCACTGAAGGCTCATTTTTGCCACCCTCACATTGCGCTGACTTGCGTTGCCCAAAGGCACAGCACGGCGCCAAACATCTATAAGTCCTGCTTGGTTGGAAGCATCACTTGAAGCTCACAACATGCTTTACACTTTACCATGTTTGACATCACATCATTGACGCAAGTCAAAATGCGAGCCATGTCTAAATCTCTGAGGTTGTAAATGTGCATTGGCAAGCCCTCATGCGGATTGAATCCGTGCCATGCGTTTCCATTCTGCATGCACGCCCCTCAACCAAGTTTGGCGATGGCCCAATGGCAGAATGCATTGCCCTAGCTGGGGGAGGAACTATCTCCCCGTTCACTTTGGGTAACACGTGCAGAACCAATCCGCTTCACCCTGCATGCTGCCTATACTGCTTGCTCTTGTCTGCTGCCAAGTTTCAGGTTTGATTGTCTTTGGTTGAGACTTCCTCGGGCTCTGCCCTGCAGGGTTGGCCTGGAACAACATTTCCCAGCAGCCACTTTGTTCGCCTCCAGCTTTCAAGCCGCGGAGTGAGGACCGGCATGGATTGAACAGTCCTCAGCTCCGCCCCAACCGTTGGCCAAAACTCATGGAGCGGCTAAGGAATCCTTTCCCTGTGTGAATGCTACTGGTTGCTGATTGAACAACCAAATCTCGTGGGTTGTTCCTCCAACTTGCCTTGTGGCATCTGAGTGCTTTCCAAGCTGTCAGGTCCCCAAGGTCGAGCCATTGAGTATCATCCAGCACTGCCAGTCACATGGAACAAAGGGCTCACTTGCGGAAGGTGCCCCCCCCGAATTCTTTGCCCTGGGTTGGAATTGGAGTCAGCTCCATCCAGCTGTCCATGCCAATTGCAAGTCCTCAAAAACACTTCTGAGTCGGGCGGCGCTTTAGGTCATCCACCGTAAGCTTGGAGGTTTCTTGATGACGACCGCCACTGAGAGCCTCAGCTAAAAGCGGAAAAAAAAAGAGAAGAAAAAAATGACCAGCCATGCCCCAGGTAGTGGTTGAATGTGGTTCATGTAAGCTTTCCAATCATCATTCCTTCACCTGGAACCATATCCCAAACGTTCTTGAGCCAAATGTGACCACTGCAAGGCGGGGACACTTCGACCAAACTCAAACGGCACTGCTTGATATTGAGATGCGGCCCTCACCCCCCTTCCCGGATCATCTTGGTTTGCGTTTTGCGGCGATTTCTTCCTGGTCATCGCAGGCTCTAGGACATCAGGTCGGCGAGTTGGCAAAGACCCATACACACACACCAATAAGAAGTCCAAATGGCACATGCTTCAGGTAATAGATGCTGCACAGGCGTAGGCCCTGGGAGCATCCTTTTGGATGTCCATGGACCTTGGGTGCCCCGCATCTTCCAAGAGGCGCTCCTTGGCCTTGTGCAGCTCCAACAAGTCGAGGTCGATGGTGTCCTGTTCGAACGGCTTGCATCCGAAGGCTTCAAGGCCTTGAAGACTTGGACAAGGCGGGAGAGAACTCATGGAGCCGGCGCCTATCTTGCGGCTTGCGCACAATACGATTCGATGAAAGGACCTTTTTGGTTGCAACGCTGAAGGAAAGTTCGTAGGACTGAAGGGGAACGGCAAACACATAAATGCAGCCTGCCCTGTGCCCTTGCAAGGGTCAAACACCACATGCACAGCTGAATGAACTTCAAAAGGGTAGGGGCGTTCGCACTCTTCGCAGCCTGCGTATGCCTGCTCTGATGTTGCCTAGACGGACGCCAATGTGTTGCTTGATCCTGATTCATGGGAGATGGTAGTCCTAGGCGGGGGCAGGAACATATATCCCAGCCCCAGCATGCCCCACCACAGTGTACTGTAACAGCCCCAACTGCAGTACCAACGCCTGAGTGGGGGGCACAACTGCCGGACCCAGCCTCAACGACAAACTTGTAGATGTACACTTCCTGCTTCCTGTGCCAGGTCAAGCAGTGAGACGCCACGGGCTGAAAACCACCAGCCCGCGGAGATGCAAGCGATTGATACAGAAGAAGAAATCTCGTCCACAACAAGCATGGCACTGCTTCAATCCCGTAGGTGGGTTCTTCTTGCTAAGCTGCAATCTGAACCCTGAATCGACTTGTGTCTGAGCTGGCTGCTGGCCGATGCGATGCACCCGCTGGATGGCCTGCTCCTCAACCGCCTAAGTCATGGTTGTGTTTTTTTATCGAGTACCCGGTTTAAAGGAGCGCAAGAGTCTGACGGGCGCAATCAACGAAACACCTTGGGACATTTACTGGAAGCCACCTTACTGGCTCTACTAAAACCACCGTGAAGTATGAGAGCTCGCCATGGAAACACTTTGGATAAGATGCGAACAACAATTAGCCACAGCTGTCAACGTTGCAACTGGTTGGGGCCGGCGAAAACGCTTGACTGCCAGGAACGACATGATCAATTAGCGAATTCAAGATATCCCTGCTTGTGTGTGTGTGTTCCCAAGTTGCTCCACATACGGCTAATGTTCTCCAAAAAAAAATTGGCTCCAATCAACGTCGAATTTGAGCAGCCTGTGTTGATACTTTTCTTGGCTCTGTGTAGCCACCGCAACATGGTTTCAGGGCAGCGGGAAGCAATATCTGACTCTCCCACCCCCCGGCGTGCCAAACCCTGTACATCAGCGAAGCAAACCATTTGCATGCTGAACCGAACTCCAATTGGCTGGCACCTGCCGTCCAGTGCATGAACGGATCAAAACCAGCAAGCCGCGGATGGAAAAAACGCAGCACTGCTGTGTAAAATGCCCTTGCTCTGAATTGATGTTGTAAGTCGTCACCTGATACCCACGTGGCTCAGTCAGTTGTTGTCATTTCCCTTGCTCATCTGCATCAGGATTTCCAAGATGTACAGGAAAATGTTCACAATGTCCATGTAGATCTGGATAGCGCCCTCCACGTAGTCGTCCACCTCCATCTCATGGGCGATTCGCCACGTGTCATAGACCAGGTAGGCGCAGAAGATGGCGGCCCCGGCAAAGGACACCAACAGGCCCATGAACCCCGTGTGCAGGGAGGGGAAGATCATGCCGAGCAAGCTGAAGCCAAACAGACCGAAGGCCAAGGGCCACAAAGCAGCCCCCAGAAAGGAGAAGTCGCGCTTGGAGCGGAAGGTGTAGATGGTAAGCCCTGCGGTGACCAGTGCCGTAATCACCGCCGCCTGGGCCACCAATGCTCCCATGCCATTGGCAGCGCACATTGCCGAGATGGCACCCACATCGAAGGCCATGACAGCTGTGAGAGCGCAAAGCCCAACAAAATTCATGGGATAGCTGTTCTTTCCGGTGTGGCAGACCAGCAGGGCCAAGCCAGTGGCGATGAGGGAGCCCCAGCGGAAGACATTGGGCCAGTGCATCACGAAGCCGACCACAGGATGTCTCAGCGGTCCGCAGCACAGCGCCGCAAACACGGCCGTAGCCACCACCTGGGTGCAAACGATGCCATAGACCTTCCGGATAAAGCCCAAACGAACCTGCTGTGCGCTGATGCCCTGAAAGCCCTGAAAGCCGCCCTCAAGGTCAAAGCGCGGCGCGTTGCCGCCGAATCCTGCGCTAGGCGCGGCGCAGGACATGACGATGTGTGGGCGGGTGGGCTTGGCAACGAATGACTGCGTCTCTTGAGCCAGGGCGGGCTGCAAAACGATAACGCAGGTGCCAATGCCGCGTAAGAATTGCATTGTTCTTCCCCTGCCCGCGGGATGCATATCCAAACCCAAGTACTTTGCACGCAGCATCATGATATTTGGCTCTGTGCGGGCCTCTGAGGTATGGTTTCAAAGCAGCGGGGAGCCAAACACTTAATACTTGACCCCCGCCCTCCGGCGTGCCAGACCCTGTACATCAGCGAAACAACATGCGCGCTGAATAACTCCATCGAACTCTGGCTGGCACCTGTCCGCGAGTATCCGTGAGTCCAGCGGATCAAAATCAGAGTGCTGCGGGTGAACAAAACGCAGCAGAGAGTAGAATGAATAAAATGTCCTTGCTTCGAATTGCTCTAAGTCTTTGCACGCACGCAGCATACAGCTCAGCTAGTTAGCTAGTTGTTGTCATTTCCCTTGCTCATCTGCATCAGGATTTCCATTATGTACAGGAAAATGTTCACAATGTCCATGTAGATCTGGATAGCGCCCTCCACGTAGTCGTCCACCTCCATCTCATGGGCGATTCGCCACGTGTCATAGACCAGGTAGGCGCAGAAGATGGCGGCCCCCGCAAAGGACACCAACAGGCCCATGAACCCCGTGTGCAGGGAGGGGAAGATCATGCCGAGCAAGCTGAAGCCAAACAGACCGAAGGCCAAGGGCCACAAAGCAGCCCCCAGAAAGGAGAAGTCGCGCTTGGAGCGGAAGGTGTAGATGGTAAGCCCTGCGGTGACCAGTGCCGTAATCACCGCCGCCTGGGCCACCAATGCTCCCATGCCATTGGCAGCGCACATTGCCGAGATGGCACCCACATCGAAGGCCATGACAGCTGTGAGAGCGCAAAGCCCAACAAAATTCATGGGATAGCTGTTCTTTCCGGTGTGGCAGACCAGCAGGGCCAAGCCAGTGGCGATGAGGGAGCCCCAGCGGAAGACATTGGGCCAGTGCATCACGAAGCCGACCACAGGATGTCTCAGCGGTCCGCAGCACAGCGCCGCAAACACGGCCGTAGCCACCACCTGGGTGCAAACGATGCCATAGACCTTCCGGATAAAGCCCAAACGAACCTGCTGTGCGCTGATGCCCTGAAAGCCCTGAAAGCCGCCCTCAAGGTCAAAGCGCGGCGCGTTGCCGCCGAATCCTGCGCTAGGCGCGGCGCAGGACATGACGATGTGTGGGCGGGTGGGCTTGGCAACGAATGACTGCGTCTCTTGAGCAGGGCGGGCTGCAAAGAAATAACGCAGGTGCCAATGCCGCGTAAGAATTGCATTGTTCTTCCCCTGCCCGCGGGATGCATATCCAAACCCAAGTACTTTGCACGCAGCATCATGATATTTGGCTCTGTGCGGGCCTCTGAGGTATGGTTTCAGAGCAGCGGGGAGCCAAACACTTAATACTTGACCCCCGCCCTCCGGCGTGCCAAACCCTGTACATCAGCGAAACAAAATGCGCGCTGAATAACTCCATCGAACTCTGGCTGGCACCTGTCCGCGAGTATCCGTGAGTCCAGCGGATCAAAATCAGAGTGCTGCGGGTGAACAAAACGCAGCAGAGAGTAGAATGAATAAAATGTCCTTGCTTCGAATTGCTCTAAGTCTTTGCACGCACGCAGCATACAGCTCAGCTAGTTAGCTAGTTGTTGTCATTTCCCTTGCTCATCTGCATCAGGATTTCCAAGATGTACAGGAAAATGTTCACAATGTCCATGTAGATCTGGATAGCGCCCTCCACGTAATCGTCCACCTCCATCTCATGGGCGATTCGCCACGTGTCATAGACCAGGTAGGCGCAGAAGATGGCGGCCCCCGCAAAGGACACCAACAGGCCCATGAACCCCGTGTGCAGGGAGGGGAAGATCATGCCGAGCAAGCTGAAGCCAAACAGACCGAAGGCCAAGGGCCACAAAGCAGCCCCCAGAAAGGAGAAGTCGCGCTTGGAGCGGAAGGTGTAGATGGTAAGCCCTGCGGTGACCAGTGCCGTAATCACCGCCGCCTGGGCCACCAATGCTCCCATGCCATTGGCAGCGCACATTGCCGAGATGGCACCCACATCGAAGGCCATGACAGCTGTGAGAGCGCAAAGCCCAACAAAATTCATGGGATAGCTGTTCTTTCCGGTGTGGCAGACCAGCAGGGCCAAGCCAGTGGCGATGAGGGAGCCCCAGCGGAAGACATTGGGCCAGTGCATCACGAAGCCGACCACAGGATGTCTCAGCGGTCCGCAGCACAGCGCCGCAAACACGGCCGTAGCCACCACCTGGGTGCAAACGATGCCATAGACCTTCCGGATAAAGCCCAAACGAACCTGCTGTGCGCTGATGCCCTGAAAGCCCTGAAAGCCGCTCTCAAGGTCAAAGCGCGGCGCGTTGCCGCCGAATCCTGCGCTAGGCGCGGCGCAGGACATGACGATGTGTGGGCGGGTGGGCTTGGCAACGAATGACTGCGTCTCTTGAGCCAGGGCGGGCTGCAAAACGATAACGCAGGTGCCAGAAGGTTTTTAGTGAATCCAGAAGCATGTACTGTAAACATGACACTATACTTACTATTGCAGCTTTCACTTTGTTTCAGTGTGGCGTCAGTGCATGCTTGTGATACAAGTACGCTTCTGCGTCAACCACGGCGAAAGCAAGCTTTTGCCCTTGCGAGCTGAGGCTAAATCTGGGCTCGCTGAGGCTCGCGCCGGATTCCACCAAAGGTCCATGAGATACAGGCGTGAGGCTGCCACCAAGTTGAGACCTGTGCATTCCCCTCCCTCTTGCAAGCGTGTGTTCACACAGCCAGCCATGTGTGAAGCAAAAAGAACGCTCACGCAAGGAAAAAACCCGCCATCATGGGACACACGCACACAAACACGCAAACACATAAACAAGCGCACAGAGACACACAAACACACACGCACAGAGTGAGCATTTCTTACCCCCCCCCCCCCAAACATTTCGTGTTGTGTTCTTGGAAGTCGTCAGAAAGAGGTGCGCGATGCCGCCGTTCGTTGGTTGCACGCGAGACACCTGGCCTGTGCCTCCAGCTTTGAGTGACACCAGCAGCACCTCAGAGTCTGCACATCGATCTCGGGTCCATCGGTCCATCGGCTTCGGCCAGTTGCTCAAGTTGCTCGCTTACTCGGCGGGGTGTGCATGAGTCCGCCACACGGGCTGCCGCAGCGCCTGGAATGCGAAAGGGCTTTTTCGTTGCTCCGAATCCGAGGGCCCAGACGCAAAGTCGATCTTGGAAACTGTACAAAGCCCTTTCTGCATGGACACAGCCTGCCATCCGGCGTGCCTCAAAAACTGACCGACACCAGGGATGCCTTGGGCTTCTTCTCCCAGCCAGGCCACGCGGGCAGCTCGCTCCTCCAAACCTTGGAAACAAAGCTCCATCCCCCTCGAATTTTTGGCGATGAGCTAGGCCTAAAGGCATCGCATGCAGGTCCTGAACTACCCCAGTAAGGTGAGAAACTGTCTCAGCCAGATAGCGACCCGTGTACAAAAAGAAATGCAGCACAGCTCCGTCTCCTTCGTTATCTCCATCGGCGTTTCCCCAATGGACTTGCATTGATTTGCACTAGCTTCCGTGCAAAGACAACATTCAATGAACCCCGTCTTGGCGCCTCGCTTAATGATCCATCCTGAGTGACGCACGCAGCAGGAGCGAATGAGACGCAGCAATACAGCTGCAAGGTGTACAGCCAGCCAAAGCTCTCGTGCTGCAAGAAGAAGTACAAAACATGCCTAAACTAGTTCGCTACTGCCCATTGCAAGCCATCTCTATTGACACTTCTGGACTTCGTGAAGCCAGCCCACACCTCGTTGCAACATATTCTAGAATCACCACTGCATTTTTTGAATGTAAGAACCACCACCGCGCGTAGTATTCTGGTTTGTTAATAAAGCTACATCTAAGTATCTCTCTTCTTGCGTGTGCATCAGGTGCAGAACATTGCCGTATAGACGTTATACTTGTGGGAGCAGCTTTACATACAAATGCATGTTAGCTGCTCAAGCCAGTTCTGCCCAACCCTACCAAAGCCCCCAACCTCTTAACTTATCCCCAAGACCAAAAAGCACTGCATGCGACGAGGTGCGAATTTCTTGTGCCGGATTCCTGCTCCTTCTAGCGCCTGAGCATCTACCCAGCACGGTTCAGGAAGACAGGCACCGAGGCCGCCAAGGCTCAATGAATATGAGAGCCACAACAAGAATGAGAGCACGTCTGAACTGGGGAGTCATGTCAAGCCACACTTGGGTGGTGAAATGGCCCCATATTTGGACAAAATACGTGGTCTGCACGAACTGTCAGAGCAAAACTGCTTTCTTCCAATGTTCCAGGATGTCATGTGCCATGCGGCCCGGCTTAATGGACAAACCGCATAGCAAACCTCAGCGCTGCACACCTGCCAGCAAGTCCAAGAAAGACGTCCACTGAGAGTAGACCTTGGTGCTTGCCCCAGTCCATCACAGCATCTAAACCTTTTGGACACGAGGTGCGGGCTGGAGGATGGCCGGAGATATTGTTTGTTGCGGTGAAACTTGGGGAGGACTTCACTCACTAGTATTCTTGTCCGAGCATGCGCCGCATTTTGTCCGGATCGCTCCGCTCAAGCCGCTGTATGTGGCTCCATCCTTTGTGGACTATTGTGCTTGCGGCCAGGTGGTGCCTATCCAAGCTTCTACGACCACTAAGCCTACATAAGTCTACTATGCGAAAACCCTTCGAACATCAAGCCAAGCAATCAGACCTCAAAAAACAACAATGTCATGTTTGCAATCCAATGTCATCCCGCGTCTTCTTGATACGTGGGACCCTCAAAAGGCAGACTCGCACCTGCGAAAATGTGGCCTGACTCATAGCTCCAGCTTCTCAATCCGCAACTTGATGGCCTTGGCCTGGCCGCAGCTTTACCCCCAGTCAACATCCCAATCCCAACTAAAATAGACTAAAATGGGTGTGCACCTACCCCAAAATGGTACCATTGGTGTTGACCCACGGCCGCATGCCAACTCAAAGTTGTGCTTTTGTCAAAATGCAATGTAACTGACATGCACTAAGCCATCGAACGACTTGCAGAAGTGCACAACAGGAGGGGTCCGTGGCAACAAACACATAAGGATTGTTCTAAACATCCTCTCCTGGCCTGTTTAACTTTTTGGCTTCCGCCGTGCTCCGCAACAAAGCGCGTTATGAAACCTCGTTGGCCTCGTTTACCAAAGGCCTGTTTCTCAGCCTTGCATGCGCAAGTTATGCGCGCAGAGTGCATGAAGCAGGCACTCAGCATACCTTGCCCATCACCTGGGTGCAAATTCTCAGCTCGGGGGTGGGAGGCACTGTGCTGCGGACTGTGTGACTGTGTGTGTGTGTGTGTGTCAGTGCTCGTCAAAAGTGAGCTCCAAGGGCTACCGCATGAGCTTGCGCGGAAAAAGTGTCGCTTTCTGTCCAATCTCTTTCTTGCTTTCGCTTCCGTGATGAGATGCGAAAAGCCTGGCTGGGAAACGCCACCACCCAAGTGGGTGGATTGATCACCCTCTTCCTTGCACTGCAACTCGTCAAACAAGAGTCAGAACCCCTGCCATCGCCAAGTAAGACGTGAGATGAGATTCAGCCCAAAAGGGCGCATTAAGAAGATTCCGCAGAGCTTCAGGGCTGGCAAAAAGCCAACCACGCTACGTCTACTTATCACAAGCGCGGGATGTAAACGCGTGCTGTCTTTCAAATATCAGCTTCCGCGACGCTTCCGAGTTTCAGCGATTGGAGAACTAGAATGAACTGATTTCAAGGCCGACGATGAGAGAAGCGCGTTTTCCAAGGGCCGCAAAAATGCACTTTAGTACCCGTCAGCCGCCAAATCGGTCTCTACAACTGACTTCCTTGAAAACAAGGCTAACGATCAGAAAATCTAGGTTCGAGGTGCTAACATGACTCAAAATGTACGCCAGACTCTCGCGCACATCCAATTGCGATAGACACATGCAACACGCTCTATAAACTCATGCAGGCTCAACCACTACCCATGGCATTGAAATCACATGACCGAAGCCTTGTGTTCCAGTCGGATCGATCACAAGGAGGGTTCCGTCGCCAATGGTGGCACTCCGAATGCCCAAACAGCGCGGCGCGGCGGCGCCCGCCTCCAAATATTTCTCCTCCTTGAGCGCCTCATCCTTCCGAGCCTGTCCAGACCCGCTGGCCCCATGCCCGAGAACATTTCGAAGGGCTGGTGAATGGATTGGGGAGCCTTGGCTTTGCAGCGCAAGTCCAAGCGATTCCTCGGCGGTAAGGGACGCCATCCCCAGAGCTCGGTCATACTTGAGAAGACGGCTTTTGCGAATAGCCAAGCCGACCTTCAAAAATCATAAGACGCAAAAAGCGGAGCAGTGCCTGGATTCAACGACATGTTCAGGTTAGGAGGCTTGCAGGTATGGAAGGTTGCATGCCCAGAAGCGTTTAAGAGTTGCATCGCCACAAAGGCATATCAAGGCTGAATATGTCCCCTATGTGGTGCACAACCTAAACTGCGCCAATACTTCAGTTCCCCTACCTTCCCCCTACCTTCCCTCTCGAAGTATCTCAAAGTCACAAGTCCAAACATCCATGGCTACCGCCCTTTCAGTGGGCCTTAGGAAGCCCATGCGCCACATTGGCCCCATGCCCCTGGTGACTCTTGCAGCTTAGTAGGGGCCCACTCAGCTAAGGGAAAAAGGGCCATTGAACGGGTTGCCAATCGGAGATGGGTATTCCAAGGCTGCTGGATTTGTGACGCCTCTCCTCAGCGACATTCTCAAACGCCTAAGGCATCCAAACTGTGGGGCTTTCTGTCCAAAAAAGCCCTTTGTGGCATTTGGGCATTGTTGAGTGGAGGAACCTCCTTTGAAATGCTGGTGCAAGGGGCATCCGAGCTGACTCCTGTCGCAGCCCTTGGATGAGTGGCCGCCGCCTTGAGCCGCGCGACTTCCTTCACCTTCAACTCATCGGCCTGCTTCAAGGGCCGGTTGAATGTCATGATTGCGCTTGGCGTGGCCTTCTTGTTCGCCTTCCGAGCCCTTGCAAATGATAAATCGCCCCGTGTTTGCCCTCAAACTTGGCTCAGCATGACTCTGACAAACAATTCGCCTCATCAGAACTGTGAGCCCTGCCAGTGCCTAACTATGCACAATTGGGCACCGCTCGGCTTGAAGTGGGGCTTCAGAAAAACAAACTAACATTGAGGGCGCGGCAAAACATGATGACACGTGAATGTGAATTTCTCACTAACAACCCCAGACATAGTCTGATTTTCCCAACTGTCATTGGCAGCACGGCATCCAAAGCGATTGCTTTCTTCGAATGACAGCCCTGGCTCCAATTTTCGAATCGAGCGTCCGCGGGTTTGTTTGGCAAACCCCTCCGACAAATGCGCAAGTTTTGAGCTGGTTTGTGTGGTGTTTCTCTGCGTGTGTCATGTGTGCGGAGCGGGGTATGCAAAACGGCGACTCAAAAGGTTCGTGGGCAAAGGGTCGCCTCCTGGTTTTCAGGAACATGCACGTCGACTCAAACTGGCCCAGCCACCAGTCTGCCTGGCGGCTTCACCCGTCCCTGGCCTTCTCTTTGAGATCCTGGGCCTTGTCGAAATCCTCCTCTGTCTTCGCCGCCTCCTTCTTCGCCAACAATTCCTGCGGATCAGCCCGGCATGGGTGCGGTCAATCGGTTTTGGGGTTTGCCTGGGGCACAGCATGACCAGAAGTCCGATGTGCTCCACCGACGAAAGCATGCCATCCTTGAGCTCCGCGTCGAAAGCTGCGCCCTCGGGGTCAGAGTCAGCATCAACAGCTGCCTCCTGGCTGCAAAGCATTCAGAGGTACATGGCTGTGGGAAGACCAAAAAGGCTACAGCCCATTACAGCCCGACCACTGCCGCACCTGCCCGCCAACTGCTGCTACGCACGCCAATTGAGAATGCAATAACATGTTTGATTAGGGAGGATACACTTGCGTGTAAATGTTTTTCACACATGAGTCCGGCACAAGGCAGCGGTTCGTCTCTTTCTCCTTCCCTATCGGAGATTAAAAAGGAAAAGGGATGGTGGAAGGAAAAAGAGTGAGAGACCGCCCAACCCTCCATTTACACGCCACGAAATAATGGATTGGGGACAACGTCCAGCTTCCCGTTTTTCCCGTTCCTACCGTAAAAACCAAGCGGAAAGCGCTCTCGACACCTGCAATCACCTCGCCTCTCCAGCAATACCGTCCCAGCCTAGCAGGATCAAGGTTCATCTTTTTTCTTAACTTCTCCATCCCCTGGCTACCAAGCGTGGGCTTAGAATTTGAATGCCCTCTCTTGTCCCAGCTCCACCCATGTAATTACCAGAAGGTTAAATTGGCCGGAGCATGCGGCTGAAGATAGGTGAGTTGATGGAAGAAGCCTTACTAGACCCTGCCGAACCCCAAGGGTGAAAACTTTACATCTTCTCCTCGTCCTGTTTGTCTTCGCTAATTATTCTTTAGTTCGTTTCATGTTTCCTTTTCTTTCCCTCGTTCTTTCTTTCGTCTTTCCTCTTCTTTCTTTATGCCCTTTCTGCTTTCCTCGCTTTCCTCCTTCCTCCCATACTTCCCTTCCTTCTTTCTTTCCTTCTTTCCTTCTTTCCTTCCTTCCTTCCTTCCTTCCTTGCTTGCTTGCTTGCTTGCTTCCTTGCTTCCTTGCTTCCTTGCTTCCTTGCTTCCTTGCTTCCTTGCTTCCTTGCTTCCTTGCTTCCTTCCTTCCTTCCTTCCTTCCTTCCTTCCTTCCTTCCTTCCTTGTATTTGTGTACTGTCTTTATTTATCGTGTAGAACCAGCTACCAATCTATCCTACCCACCCACATTTCCACCCAAACTATCTATCTATCCATGCTCCCTCTTTCTCTCTCTCTCTCCCCCTCTCTTTCTCTCTATCCACTATGCAATCGGTCTGTTTGCCTGTCAATCTGTATATCTATCTGCCTAGGTATCGACCCATCTATCTAACCCATCTATCTACAGATCCACCTCCCGCTTACTATCTACTTGCCTCTTTGTCTAGCCCTCACCCTCTCTCTCTCTCTCATTTTTTTTCTCTCTCTCTCTCTCTCATTTTTTCTCTCTCTCTCCCTCTCTCTCTCTCTCTCTCTCTCTCTCTCTCTCTCTCTCTCTCTCTCTCTCTCTCTCTTCCATCTATCTATCTACTAGCCTCTGACCTTGCGAAACGCTGCGCCTGTCACGCAAACTCATGTTGCGAAACGCGCGCGCGTCCGCGCCAATGGCCCGGCTCCGAACGCGCTCGGAGATGCGAAAGGACTCAGTTCCCTTTGTAATGGCTTTTCTGTAGGGATTACAGGACTGACCAACACTCCTTTTGAACACCCCAGCACCTTGCCCTGGCAGAATTTTTTGACGTAGGTTTCATCAACGCAGAGCCTCTCCCTGCAACATTGACTTCTATGCTTTGTTGATATGGCTCCAAGAGTGCTCTGACCAGGCTAACTTTTGCCCAAAGCACCCAAACCCGGAGAGGGTTGCACGTTTTCCACATTTCTTTTCCCGCGCCACGCGCGCATCTTTTTCCCCGCACGCCTACTCTACTCTTGTCTCTCTCAGAGATCCAGCTCAAACTTCCCTTGACTAGCTGAGAGGTGAGGAAGCATCGCCACCTCTTCCCTCATCATCCCAACTTCTGTCCACTTCCTTCCACCAATCTCGTTGCTACAGCCTGGTCTGCCTTGCAGGTCTGAGAGCGCGGAAGGGTGTAGAGGTGGGAGTCTTTTCTAGTCACCCTTCATTGGGAAACAAAGGCTAGTAACTGAAGGAGAGATAGAGATAGGGAGAGATGATGTAGCAGTGAAGGGATTTCAGAGCAAACGCAATAAAATTATGATGTCTTATAATTAATTTACTCTCGAAGAAACCAATGCCAGATATATTTTGCCGCTGCTTTATTAGTCTTATTTGTTGTCGGTGCGTGGTTCGTATGCCATTGTGTGTTGGAAACCAGATAAAGTTCCATCACGCGTGTCGTTTCCTTCCCAACAGTTCTATCTTATCAATATGCAAGACAAAAGTATTTATGCGAATTATTGAAAGACTTAACATGTACTGTTAGACAGGAACGCACGTCTTCAATAACTTTGTTCTTACATCATTTCATCTGAACTCTTCTCCAACTTTGGGGATGTGGCCAACAGTTGTGAGGTGGGAGGTAGAAATAGCTTATGAAACAACCTCATGCGCTTTGCCCAAGCAAACCGTTCTACCGCGCTACTTCCTCTGGGGAACAACTCAGTCCTTCGCTGGAGGCGCCGGGGAATCTTCAGCCTCTCAAGGGCAACTTACATGTCAATGGCCATGGACTCCTTTGATGCGTCCCACTCATCAAGCCAGCAGTAACGGGTCATCCCCAAAATGTACTAGTGGTTTAAACCATGGGGTTCAGCTATGAATGCAAACATGGGGCGAACACGCTGCAAAACCATCAAGCTCGACCCGCGTTTGCTGCTAGCGGGCGCATGCGGGCCGGGGAGGGGACCTGCAGGTGTGGGTGCGTGCAGGTGCGTGCGGGTCCGTATGTGCGTCTGTGCGGCCACGTGTGACCATGCGAGCGTGAGCGCAAGCGTGCGCCTGCGTGTGCGCGCGCACGTGCGTGCGCGCTGGTGTGTGTGTGTGTGTGTGCGTACGTGCGTACGTGCGTACGTGTGTACGTGTGTACGTGTGTACGTGTGTACGTGTGTACGTGTGTACGTGTGTACGTGTGTACGTGTGTACGTGTGTACGTGTGTACGTGTGTGCGTGTGTGCGTGTGTGCGTGTGTGCGTGTGTGCGTGTGTGCGTGTGTGCGTGTGTGCGTGTGCGCGTGTGTGCGTGTGCGCGTGTGTGCGTGTGTGCGTGTGTGCGTGTGTGCGTGTGTGCGTGTGTGCGTGTGTGCGTGTGTGCGTGTGTGCGTGTGTGCGTGTGTGCGTGTGTGCGTGTGTGCGTGTGTGCGTGTGTGCGTGTGTGCGTGTGTGCGTGTGTGCGTGTGTGTGTGTGTGTGTGTGTGTGTGTGTGTGTGTGTGTGCGTGTGTTTGTGCGTGCGTGCGTGCGTGCGTGCGTGCGTGCGTGCGTGCCTGCGTGCGTGCGTGCGTGCGTGCGTGCCTGCCTGCCTGCGTGCGTGCGTGCGTGCGTGCGTGCGTGCGTGCGTGGGTGGGTGGGTGGGTGGGTGTGTGTGTGTGTGGGTGTGTGGGTGTGTGGGTGTGTGGGTGTGTGGGTGTGTGGGTGTGTGGGTGTGTGGATGTGTGGGTGTGTGGTTGTGCGGGTGTGTGTGTGGGTGGGTGCGTGCGTGCGTGCGTGGGTGGGTGTGGGTGGGTGGGTGGGTGGGTGGGTGTGGGTGTGTGTGTGCCGAGCCCCAGATCTGAC
>CAUJNA010001752.1:0-57821 GCA_963377175.1 Effrenium voratum | reverse complement strand
GCAGCGCCAGCTTCAGCAGGGTCTCGCGCCCCTCCGTGCTGCGGACGGTCATGGAGTCCACGGCCCCCAGCTGCGGCACGTCGCCGTACTGAGGGTTGAAGCTCCTCGCCGCGTTCGTCGGCGCTCGGAAGGCGCCCGCGTCCTCCACCGCCTTCACGCGCCGCTCGGTGAGGTCCTTGTTGCGCTGGAACTTGTCGGCGTTGTCTTGGAGGACCCTGAACTCTGTGGCCGGCTGCTTCTCCACGTCCTCGGGCGCGCCGTGCACCGTCTTGTGGGGCCGCGCGTTGTAGGCCCCGGCCGCCCGCTCGAAGTGGTCGCTCCACTGCCCGCCCTTGCGCGCCACCCTCGTGGCCAGGTCCTTCTTCAGCGTCTGGATGCCCCGGTCCACCACGGCAATGGCGTTGCGGTCCTCGGGCCGCTTCGTCCGGCGCACGGCTTCCGCAGGCAGCTCCTGGTCCAGCGTGGCGAACTCGTTGCCCAGGTCTGTCGTGACCACAAAGTTCCCGTCGTCCCCCGTCAGCTCCCGCGCGGCGCGCTTGGTGGCCCGGCCCACCGTCTCGGCGTTCTTGTTCTGCAGAGGTTTCACGGCGGCCTCCCGGGTGAAGACGTCCATCACCACCAGGCCGTACTTCGTCTTCCCCCGCGTGTTCTGGCTGAAGTCGATGAGGTCGGCCTGCAGCCGGTCGTTCGGCCCCTCGGCGGCCGACTTGCCCAGCGCGCGCGGCCGGGGCGCCTGCACCTGCCGTCCCACGTCGGCCTTCAGCGCCTCGAAGGCCATGGCCTGCGTCACGTCGAGGTCGCGCTGCCGTGCGAGTCGGTACAGCTTCCGCGGGTCCCGCACGTTGAAGTCGTCGGCCAGGTCCCTCAGCGCCTCCATTTAAAAAAACAGCTTTGTTGCCCCAAAAAGGAGCTGATCAAGGCTCCTCGAGAACGAGGAGGCCTGAACACACCTACTTGTTGCCCCAAAAAGGAGCTTGAGCAAGGTTCCTCTAGAACGAGGAGGCGTGCGCAGCTACTTGTTCTTCGGCCCCCGCTGGGCCTGCCAGGCTTCCACCTCGTCCAGCCGGGCCTGGAAGCCCTTGCACACCCCCCAGAGCACGCTGGTGAGGTGAGAGTAGTCGAGGGTGACCATCTCCGTGCCGTCGCTCCCGGGCGGTGCCCGTCAAATTCTTCCACTTTGTTCCTGCGAAGTCGTCCGAGGCGAAGCCCAGCCTCAGGTCCTCGTTCATGTGCGGGCGCTTGTACTGCTTGGCCTCCACGGAGTCAAAGAGCTGCTGGAGCTCCGCCGCGTCGGCCTCCGCCATCTCCGTCTTCACCCGGCTGTCCGACAAATTCGTGAAGCTCGTGTTGCAGACCACGTTGCCCGTGTTGCCCGCGATCACGAGGCAGCCGGGGTTCCTCTGGTTCGTGGTCAGGGACAGCTGCGTGGAGAGGCTCTTTGTCTGCACCAGCGCCTCGTCGTTGATCATGATGAGCTCGCACTGGTGCGCCCCGCCGTCTCGCTCCAGGAAGACCCTGGCGCTCTGGTTGCCCAGCAGCCGCAGCTCCGGGCCGCTGTCGGGGGCCGCGCTGTTGTTGGACACTTGCAGCTTGCTCCAGCCCGCCCAGTTCTTCGTCCGGAAGAGATCGTCCGAGAAGTCTGAGGTGTTGGTCACGGTGAGCGTGTTGGACGCGAAGAGCTGCGGCGCGGAGACCGTGCCCGAGCTCGTCACGTCGCCGCACACCACGCTGCCCGTCGACACTCCGCCGCACGTGGCCGTGAAGGTGCAGTCCAGGCTCTCGCAGTCCAGCGGGCCCGCGGAGGCCGCCCCGGTGATCGTCAGCGTGGCGCCCGTGAGCGCCCCGGTGGCTGCGAAGCTCGCCGCGGTCGCTGCGCCCGAGGCCGTCAATGTCCCCGTGGACACGTCGCCCACCGTGGTGAAGTTCCCGGCGTTGGCCGTGTTGTTGATGGTGAGTGTGCTGCCCGTGATTCCTGTGGCGGAGCTCAGCAGGCCCACGCTGGCCGCGCCGGTGATGCTCAGCGAGCTGCCTGACACGGCCCCTGAGGACGTCAGCCCCCCCGTCCGGCTTGCCCAGCGTGGCCACCGGCGACCGCGACCAGGACCAGTGAGCTGCTGCGCATTAGACTGCGCCCGAGGCGTCCACGCCTGTCGTGAACACGTCCGTGCAGTTCACGTCGTTGCACAGCAGCTGGTCGCAGCCTACGTTGCCCTGCGCGGTGAGCCCGTCCAGCGTGGCCGAGCCCGTGAGGGCCAGCGAGTCCGCCAGCAGGTCCGTTACTGAGACAGAATCTCCCTCGAAGGCGCTGGCCCTGATCTGCATGCTGTACAGGTCCAGCGTGCCCGCCGACTGCTGCACCAGCCCGGGGATAGACCCGCCGAAAGCTCCGAAGTGCAACATCACCAAGTTGGAGGCCGTGCCCAGCCGGTACCGGCAGCCGAAGGAGTAGCGTCTCCCCGGCGTCAGCGTGTAGGTGCGCACAATGTTCCAGGCGAAGGCGCTCAGGGTCATGGCGTAGCCCTCCAGCTGGAAGCCTCCCACAGTGAAGCTGGCCGAGGCCACGGAGCTCTAGCTGTTGGAGCGCACCAGGAAGTTGCCTAGCGTGGTGAGCGTGGGCTCCAGCAGCACCTCGCCCAGGGTGGCCAGCGTGACGTCGTCGTGAGCGTAGGGCGTCAAAGCGAGGGCCAGCTGCCCTGCGGTGACGTGCGTGCCGTCAGTCACCTCTCCGTTGTCCAGGACCTCCGGGATATTGCTGGTAACAGGTCCTTTCAAACATGTTTACATATGTTCTCGCCGCCTTAGTCCAGTGGCTATTCCGCAAAGCGAGGCCGGCTCCGCGGCTTCGGTCTTGGAGCGAGGCCGGCTCCGCGGCTTCGGTCTTGGAGCGAGGCCGGCTCCGCAGCTTCGGTCTTGGAGTGGCATTCCGGCGGGGGTAGTGTGTTTGACACACCACCCCCTCACAGGCGTCACCGCTTGTTGGTGCGTCAAACGCACCAACCCCTCTTCGGCACAAGTTTCCGCAAGTACGTGTCGCAGTCCGTGGGTGACCTTGAAAGCCAGGCCCGCACCAGGCCCGCACCAGGCCCGCACCAGGGTTTTTTTCCCGGATGTGACTCAATTTTTGATTTGACCGATGGCGCCGGTCAAAAGCGAGACCTGCGCACGATGGAGCCAGTGTCCGACAAAATCGGACACTGCTTCGTAGTTGATGCGAGACATCAGCTGCGTGCCTCCATGTCGGCGGGCTGGCGCGGCTCTGCCGGGCAGGTTCGCCGAAACTTTAGACAGTTGTCCCCCCACAGGACCACTGGAATTTTTTTTCACAGTTGTCCCCCCACAGGACCACTGGATTTTTTTTTTCACAGTTGTCGGCTGAAGGGAGCAATACAACAGGATTGAAGGGAGCAATCCTGGGGCCACAACAGGATTGAAGGAGGCAATCCTGGGGCCTCGCAGCCATTGGCAAAAAAAGCGTGCTGCAGTCCTCCCCCCACGGGACTGGATTTTTTTTTCCTGGGAAGAATCCCGACCTTGGCGCGGGCTTGGCAGGCTGGAGGCTTCTATGCCGGGCAGGTGGCGCGGCCGGGGAGGCTTCTATGCCAGGCAGGTGGCGCGGCCGGGGAGGCTTCTATGCCAGGCAGGTGGCGCAGTGCCAAACCCTCACAGTCCCCCGGGCCCTTGCTGTACGTGCTATATGTGCTATATGGGTCTCACAAAGCAAGCCACTGAACATCCACTCTCCCCCGGGTCCTTGCTATATGTGCTATATGTGCTATATGGCTCTCACAAGGCAAGCCACTGAACATCCACTCTCCCCCGGGTCCTTGCTATATGTACTATATGTGCTTTATTTTCGTTAGTTGGAAACCCGGACCGGAAAGATCCTTTATAAAAGATCAAGCCAATTCCAACACATATATAGCATATATCCGTCCAGAGTCCACTGACATATATAAAGTCAAAACTCATACAGATATACAACTTGAAAAATATGTCGCATCTTTTCAGTGCAATGGGGCGTAGTCTGCATTGGTCCCGAGCTCTGGCTCAGGGTCAGGCCAAAAACTGCGCCCGGCCCGAGCGGGCGCACAGACACGAAGAATTTCGGGCGGGAGTGCAAACGGGGTGGGCAAACGAAATTATTCCATTCGCGAAATGGCAAAAAGGCGCCCCACCCACCCACCACTTGATCCAATGTTACGGATCAAACAAGAGATGAACAATTGGCAACAACCGGCCCTAACTTTTGCAACTCAAAAATTGTTTCCAACTTTTTTCAAATAAGGCGTTCATCCCGATACATCGGGAGTAGCTCACTTATTTTCGTTAGTTGGAAACCCGGACCGGAAAGATCCTTTATAAAAGATCAAGCCAATTCCAACACATATATAGCATATATCCGTCCAGAGTCCACTGACATATATAAAGTCAAAACTCATACAGATATACAACTTGAAAAATATGTCGCATCTTTTCAGTGCAATGGGGCGTAGTCTGCATTGGTCCCGAGCTCTCCCCCATTTAAGGAAAACGACCAATGCTCTCATCCCCCAAAGCTTCAGCAACCTCAGTCCATCTGAATTCCGTCTCCACAGCTCCCAATGCTTTGACTTGATCAAAGCAGAGCCTGCTGGGAGCATCGGCGATGTTTGAGCTGGTCGGTACTCTGGCGTACCAAGCTTTGCACTGACATTCCGTTTCAAGATGCGACACACTTGCCATTAGAGACCTAGCGTGACGGGTCGCTCCCGAAGCTTTGACGCATGCCGAACTGGCAGCATCATTGTCGATGTAAAACACCACTGATGCGCCCGTGAAACGCTGCCTCCAATACGCAAGAGCGATCAAGACCGGGATGATTTCCAATTCGTAAATGGGATTCGCAGAAAAGGACAAAAGGCGTTCCATGAGATCCGCAGGAGCCTCGCCTCCGAAAAAGGAAAAGCACTTCCCATCTGGAGCGGAAAGGACGCCCCCAACACTTCCCAATTTCTGTTCGGCTCCTTCACAAGCACCGTCTGTAAAAACAGTCCAAGAGCTCAGAGATGTAGGCAAGAGGCTGAGGGGTCGAGCACTGGCCACTCGCTCCATAAGGAAAATAAGAGCAAGCCTCTCGGACGCACTCAGAACATTCCTTTTGTTTTCCTTCACTGCAAGATCGCCTAGGACTTTGATAGCATTGTTAGCAATCCTTCCAAAAGCGAAGCTCTCGAACCAGTGCAAACGTCCCCGCAAGGATTCTGACTTTCGAGCTGACATAACCACAGTCCAGAATGTCCTTGAGGACCTCTTGCAACTCCAGGCGTCGTTCACAAGTGTGGCCAAGCGAAATCTCGCCCTTTGAGAAAAGGTCCAAGTTAACTTCAACTCCCAGGGTGCGGAAAACCGTCGAGAAGGCGCATGCTTTTGAACCATCCCGCGCAAATTCCAAACCTAGAAGTTGAAAAAGGCCTTCAGCTGCTGCAGTAGCGTTAGTCGCCATTGACTGTTTTGCAAATATGGTATAGTCATCGCAATAAAAACACACCAAGCAAGCCGCAACCCCACCATGCCAAGAAACCACACAGCCATGCTGATCCTCAGGAAACCTCCAACGGATCCTACGGCTCCAAAAAGGCAAGGAGTTGATGCCCAGAAAACGAACTCGCCCACAGTCTGTGTTTCGTTGACTGCAATCCGTAGCAAATCACGGTCTGAAAGACTGACACCAAATTGTTTGTAAGCTGCCTTCAAGTCAAATGTCCTGCCCAGCGACTGGAAAATCGACCCGCCTGACAGCGGGTAAGCATCCATGCAAGATATGCTGAGATCTCGTCCATTGCATGTGTGCGATACTTCTCAACAACCCCGATGGTCTTGTTCAGGCCACCCACCGTGCAGTCATCTATGACTCTCACCTTGTTCTTTTGTTTCAAGCCAAATCGCTTTGCCAGAGCATGCTTGAAAGGGTCAACGTCCTCGTCCAACCAAACGTAGCCTTTCTCGACCTCCTCGAGAGTCTGACGCCACGCCTGTTGATTGGTCGCATCCCGATCATCTGCATTTTTCAGCTGAGCCAGAATGCTCGCATTCGGACCCTTGGCCAAAAACTCGCAAAGTGTCGACGCTATATTGTGGCCTCTTCACTGCGTGCGGGAAAAACCCCGGAAGGTTCTAACCAGCCAGACAGCGGGAAACCAGCAACGAGATCACAGGTAAGGGGCTTGTCCGGGTACCCCAAATCATCGAGCATTTCCTGGAAAACAAGCAACCTCTTTCCCTGCAACAAGCGGCACTGATGTCCAGCCATAGTTTTCTTGAGGTTCTGCTCCTCGACGCCAAGTTCTTTAGCCCTCGTGGTCCACCTGCAAAGGTAGGCCACTCTTTTCTTGGCCAGAGTGAAGTCCTCGCCTGAAACGTTCTCTTCCAGCACTCGCACCACTTCCGTGGGCAGATGAACCGCAAAAGACCTTGGGCACTCGCACCACTTCCGTGGGCAGATGAACCGCAAAAGACCTTGGGTGTCCCGCTTGCACTGCTTTTCGACAAAATCCAATGGTTTCCATCCAATGGTTTCCTGGGAATACCCACGTGATGTAACTCCACTGTGTCCTCATCATTCAAGTCGTGAAGTCGCTCACGAATCGCCTTGCTTTGTTTAATAGTCGGGTCGGCCCGAATTTCACCCCACTTCAAAACTCGCCGCCCGACCGCTTTGGCTCCGGAAGGAAACTGCCATTGCTGCTCAGCGATGTTGAGGAGCTCATCCATGCAAAGCACAACACGTTGGTAGCAGCCGTATTCAGAAACCAAAGCCCTCTTGGCAACATGTCCAAAACACGCGGCGCAAAGGTTGATCGGAAACGACCTGTTGCTCTGACAAAGATTGCACATCCACAGTTTCGAACAGCGATAGCTTGTCTTTCAAGATACCTGCGAGTCTCTGACACAGAAGAATAGGGTAAGCGGCCTCTTCTGCAGTGGGATATGTCAATCTGCCATTGACGGCCACAGGTTTCCATGGCTCACGAGGATGACCATCATCACGGAAAACAGCAAGTGGTTGAAACCAGTTCCGGGTGGACCACCATCGAGTTGTCTTCTTCCTGTTGCCTTCATGACAGCAATTGTCAAAACAAGCGTCATAGCCACACACGTCATCAAGCAAATGTTGAATACAAGGCACAATCCAGAACAAAGAGTTGACGGGGTTCTCAATGGAGCATGCGATGGCCCGGCTGGACGCCCAACGAATGATCGTGGCCGTGCTGGAATAGACCTTGTTAGCAGTTTCCACACGCAGTTTGTCTGTCCCGTGCAACCCAGGCAACCCTTCAGGATGAGCCAAGCTCCTCAGTGGCTTGGCAACTTTGTAGCCCTTGGCCTCAAGGCCTGGGAGTGGCCTCTCTCGAGCCCGGGACGCCGTTCCGCAAGCCGGTGCAAAGTGAATCCAGGCTAAGTTGCCCTCCTCCTGTTGCAAAAATTGGATCAAACTGCTCACCTGAGCGTCCACTGCCAAATCAAAATTGGCGATGTGAATGCCGTGGGCCCTTGCTGCAGAGTGGTCCACCGCCAAGACTCTCATGTTCAAATCTCGTACTGCACGGGAAAGCCTTGCCGATCCTGCAAAAACTTCAACAAATAAAATACTTGCAATGTCCCGCCCATTGAACTTTGACAAAGAAAGCGAGTCTTCTTGACAAACGTCCTGATGCACAAGATCGGTTGCCGAACGCACCAGAGCGATGTTGGCCGACGAATCTGCGGCCCATTGTTCCTTGTCAGCATCACGCTCAACTGAAACATTATGGTCAGCGCCCAAGATGGGTTGCCCAAAGGGGCGCTTGGCATGCGAAACGAATTCACTATCTGCATCGCGTTTCAAATGCTTCTGGTGACGACGCGAATCGGCCGGCAAATGTCAGTTGCTGGCCCGGCAAATGCTCAAGCCATGGTTTGCCCTGCCGCATTTGATGCACTTATGCATGCCCTTCCTGCACCGACCGTTCGTCACGATATAGACTGCAGATCTTCCGCCATGATGGTGATCAGTTCCTGATCGGCCCTCACCAACTGCTCCAATCGCACACGGGTGTAACCCTCAGGAGCATCCCGGGATACCAGACCCAGAAGCTGCTGCAACCACTTCTGACGAGTATCCCAGTGTATCAGCCCACACTGATCCAACGCTATCCCCCTTCGCTGCATCGCCCATTGCCAATGCAGCTCCGTGGAGGTGTCAACGCTGATCTCCTCGTCAGGTCCTGAAAACTTCAGCATGTGCTGCTCCACTGTCAACAGGAGTTTTCTCCTTGGTCAGCTGTTGCACTTCCCTCTCACGCTTAGAGCATTTCGAGGGGGCCACCCAAATGACGTAATTTGTGTCACACATTGAGGCCACAAGGTCGATCAAAGCATGCGATGGTTGCAGCTCGCCTTCGATGCTGACACCGTTCAGCCGAGCCTGCTGTCTTTCCAAACGCGCGTTTTTCTCGGCGTTCGGGAACTTTCTGACTCCTTCTTGCCCTGATTCTTGACTGACTTGCGACCTCAAGTGAGCCACAATCATGGTCGAGGCCTCGCAATGCAACCGCCTCATTTGGGCAAACAGCCCCAACGAAAGGTCAGCTCCGTCGTTGATGCTTTTGCAGAAATCTTTGAACTCTTGCTCTGTCGGAGGACTCTGCGGAGTTCCTATTGCAAAAGCCAACTGCGACATGCTGCGCAATCCATTGGACCTCACAAGGTTCCAAAGATTGCCTGCATCATCTATCTTGTCACAGTGCGCTTTGAAAGCAGCTGTCGAGTCGATCAAAGACATGGCAGGCGAGTCCTACAAAGAGTTTGTTCCACTCTGCCCCATGTCACTGATTCCACAACTCTGACAACTTACCCAGAAAAAGTTGCTACGCATGCCGACCAGCTCCAAAGCGCATCACTCTTCTAGAGCAAGAAATTCTCGGAGAGAAAAAAGCGCGATCCTGCTGACGGCCAAACGTTTGAAATCACTCACACTGAGAAAAGGCACATGGCAGTCCTACACTTGACCAAGTCAAGTGTTCCACTGTCCATTTGGTCTGTTTGAAAAAGGTGGCAGCCCTACACTCGATCGAATCGAGTGTTCCGCAGTCCACAAGCGGAGTAAACGACACCGTCAATCCGCTCTTGCGACACGAAACAAAATCTGAGTTGGTCTCCTACAAACCCAAAAGGGGGAAAAACCAAACGCTGCACTCTCCCTCCCTCAATTACGAGCGCTGTCTTTGCGACAATGTCGAAAAACAGGCAAGGTCTCAGCGCATTAATGGTTTTCGTTCAATCGGCACAGTCAAAGGTGAAACGCCAATGGAAAGCGGACCTCTTATCGCCTTCATGCGAAAAGTCCTCCCGCTTTGCAAAGGCTACTTGTCTTCCAGCATGAGCTTGCTGTTGAAACATTGCCTGCACCGAGGCGCGTCAAACCTGTGCTGCAAGGAGACCAACTGATATCCGTCCGTAATGGGCCTACCGCAAAAGAATGCTCGCTTGTGTCCTTCGACAGCAATGTGTAGTGTCTTCAGCCGAGAGTGTTGCTACATGACTGATTCCTTAGGCAACACGTGATCAATCCGTTGGACTTTGGGAAGAAAACTGGCTCTTCCGTGTCAGAATCCGAATCCGTAGTGACTTCGTCCTCGTCTTTGATCACGACGACATCGCTCGGCACCAGCGTCACATCGGCAACCTCCGAAGCAGCCGCATTCTTGTCGGAACCCATCTGCAGCCGCCCACTTCTAGTGACATCCGGCGAAAACACACCTTTTCCTGATCTCAGCCAGCATGTCGCACAGAACTGCCAGCGGCCTGCTTGCACCATCCCTGCTATAGGTAAGCGCCATCCGAAGGGGATTTGCATGGTATCCCAAAGCCAATCTGTCTTCGAAAGGTACTCCTCTTTTGCCAAATACGAAAGCATGGTTGCTTTCAACGAGTGCGAGGTGTACCTTTTTCCCGGCAATTTCCCATGAATCTTGGTCAGCAAATGTTCCAACCAACTTGATGCCTCCGAGGTCGAGACGGGCCTTATCGTAGCATCTCCTTTCTCATCTCGATCACCAATAACCTTTTCGCTGTGCTGGGCGCCGACCATCGTGCCCTTGCATAAACACAGAATGATACCATGCCAGCGAAACATTTGTCCCAAGGGTCCGAGTCTGAGTGCAAAACCTGGTGAATAGTCTTGAGGTGCTCCACGGTAATCGGCGTCGCCTGATGAAGCTCCTTTCCCACTGGCAAGGATACTGCACCTGCACACCTTCGACTCGCAATGCACTCATCAAGCTCTTGTACACCCAAAACGTGTCTTGCGAACCAGCATGCTTCGAGACTGCTTTAAGCCTGGTCGCAGGAGCACCTTCATGACGCTGAGAAAACAAAATATTCATACAGAGCTGGCTCACGCATGAAAAAGATCCTCACGTTCATCCTGCCAACTCTGAACAGTCGTATTCTTGATTACCTGATGATAAGAAGTCACAGCTCGCTTCTTCGTTGGTTGAACTACCCCAGCAGTCGTCCCGTCACAAGGTTCTTCAGAAGGGTCACAAGAAACGGCAGCGGTCTATTCATTTCCAGCATATCAAAATGCCCGGAATGACCAACACCAGTTCCAAAAATTCGTGACCAGAAGCCTGTTTCCCAAAAAGGAGCGCTTGCTGAAGGATACAAACTGCTCCAGGCGTATTCCAAATTCCTGTTTGGATCCACATGAATCGGTTCTGCTTCGCTCATTGCCGCATGAGAATGAGAATAAAGCGAATCCTGATCCACGTTGTGTCTCAGAACATTCAGCATGTCTTGTATATCCACATCTTGCTGCTGCTCAATATCTGTTGAAAAAGCTGCAGCATCTCGTCCTGCAGAAGATGCAACGATACTGTCCGACGTAGAAGCACCTATCAGCTGCCACACGTCGCCCGAACTTGCAGCATCATGCGCAGAGACATCGCCCGAATCGTCAGAGTTTGACGATCGAGCATCAGCGCCGTCCGGAGGTTCACACATTCAAAACCCCCATGCCAAACAAAATTATTCCATTCGCGAAATGGCAAAAACCACCACTTGATCTTTTTTTTTTTTTTGCAATTGTCAGACAAGCGCCCACTGTTGTGACGCAAGCCAAAGTAAGACAAAAAGGGGGTCGAACCAAGTGCCTCAGGCACAAGGACGAGAGTAACATTGCCTAGTAGTGGCAACCAAAGCGACCACACTAGGCACCTCTGGCACGCTTCTTGAAACGCCCATGGCGCGAAGATGTAAGTGAAGGGTCATCGTCAAGAGAAGGCTCCACCGCAACGGTGGGCTCAAGGCAAGGAATGCTTGGCAATACAGTCAAGTGGTGATGCGCATTTTGCGCACGGCAAGCGGTATCAACAGCACGAAAGGTAGCATCAAGTTGAGTCATGTTAGGACGGATTAAAAGGCCGGCAGAGACAGTCATCCCATAAGCCGCCTTTAGCGCAAAACAATTGGGCACGATTTCACAAGGGAAAAGCGGAGCTCCAAGAAGCTTTTGCAAAGCAGCAAGGCTGTTGCGAAAGTTACGGAGCACTGTATCGACATCACCGGGTTGCAAGAATAAGGCAGGGTCATGACGGCGTGTCTTGTACACTGGCACATTCTTAGTGCCAGTATTGACCGGCACTGTTTCTTGCGTAGTAATGCGAAAGTTGGTCCACAATTCAACCAGGTTAACGCCAGGGTCAACTGGCCCAGGCGGCCAAGTTAAGCTGGTAACCCACGCATGCAACACTCTCATATAGTCAACTCCCCAGTACAGGAACGGGTGCAGCTCGGCCGTAACAGACGGCAATTCAAGTGCCACAAAGCCGACACTTAGCTTCTGCAACGCCTCACGGGCACGCACCCAACGACTCGGGTGGTCCTGCGAACTTTGCGGTAGTTCAGCGTCGGGAGCTAAAGCACCTCGAGGTTTCAGCATGGATAACTTGGATTGCTTTATCCACTTAGCCTCCGAGAGCTCAGCAACACAAGTCATGAGCTGGAAACATCGTTCAGTATGTGCCTTCACCTCAGCTCGCGCCGCATTGACAGGACGAAGCAACTCCTGAGGTGAGCACCGACGTGCAAAGTTAGCGGCTGTATCAGCAACGGTATTGCCAACAATGGCTAAGTTGTACTCAGGGAGAAAGCGCTGCTCTGGTGTCTGATGGCTACCTATCCATGTGATAGTTGGTCTGGCAGTCGTTCCATTAAAAGTTTCACACAAGTGCAAAAGCAAATCAAAGTTTTTAGCTCTGTGGTAAATTTTGGTATCAGGATTTTGGGCTACTGCACCGACAATGGTCTTAGCATATTGAGAGTCAGTAAACACTGTCACAGCTGGATGTGCACGAAGCAAAACAGCGAGAGCCGAGAGCTCGGCCCTATTGACACTTTGCTTACGTGGCACATTTCCACATTGCAGTACTGAAAACCGAGAGGCGACCGACTGCACGTCACTCAATGCCAACTGACCGAGTAAGGCACGCTCCTGCATTGAAGCAGCAGCATCAAGGACAATGCTCCACGCTGCAACTGGATGAGAGCAATCATGCAGCACATCACAAGACCCGTCAGTGTAACAAAAGCGCTCACCTATGCACCCGGCCCCAAAAGAAGGCTGGGGCAAAGACAAATCCCACAAAATCATAGCAATCTCATCATCCCATTGTGTGGCCGGCACCGAGGGAAAGCAAAAGAGGAGCTCATCATCCAGTGGCAGCCCTTGTAGCATACCAGCCCACTTTTCACGTTCATTCACAAGCTCAGGGCAGTGAATGACAGTGTGCATGACAGTGTCTTCTCCGAGTTTACACAAAGGGCAAAGAAGTTGCGAAGCAGACTGCCAATGCTTTCGTTGTTCAACAGAGCTATGCGTACCAAGAAGCAGACCCGTCAAGGTTTTACGATGCCCCTTGTGGCACTTACGCAAAGCATTCCCAGTCCGCAATGGATGAAAACTATCAAGGTTCTGGAAAGTTTTCCGTTTAAGCAACTGGGCCAACACCACATCGGGCCATGCAGCGATTAGAATGTCAACGATTTCAGAACTTGACAGAAAGGCAATTTTATAGCTAATGCCACGGGTGTCCATGAGCGTCAAATCTGGCAGAAGCTTCCATCCGAGCACTTGGCAAACCGTCCACAACGCCTGGCCAGGTCCATTGAGCCGACGCATAGGCTGATGAGCGTCACTAGCTCGTTGGTAGCAACAGGCTAGGTCCCAAGCAGTAAGTGCCAGAGCACGGTCCTTTTTTGCCCAGTAAGCGATGTTCTTGAAGACAAGTTTACAACATTCAAAGGTGGGGTCAACAATAAAATCAGTCAAGGTTGAGCAGGCAACCCACGCGTTCCCTGAATGTTGCCCTTTTTTCCTAGTATCGAATCCAGTCAAAGCGTACGCAATGGCCAAACGGAGCTCATGCAGTTTGTCGTGCGCAGGGACATTTCCTTCAACACCGAAAAGCCCAACAGACAACACTGCGGTACGAATCGCCTTAGCAGCATCAGATACACACAATGGCAAGGTGGGGATGGCATTGGCTCTACGGATAGCCTCATCAATGCGTCGGTTTTTGGCAACAGCTGCATTCTGCTTGGTGTAAGACATCTGTGCACCGAGGTCAACACCAGTGTTCCGCACCGGGAATCTGCGATGCTCAGGTAAGGTAAGCAAGTAAGCGTGCCAGCAAGCTCTACCATCCTTAGTTGTAGCCCAGCACCAGCTTTTATTATAGTTGATCTGATTTCGCAAAGCAACGTGAAACTTATGATTAGCTTCAACTGCGGCCACAGCTGCCGGGAATGAAGAGGTGGTTACTTCAAGGTTATCTGCAAAAGCAAAAGGCTCCAAAGCGGCGTGTTCGGCAGCAAGCATATGGGTCCACACTGCGGCGACCAGTATCATAATAAGGGGACCGGCGGGATCACCTTCAGCCACGCCCGTGGTAGAAGGGATTGGGGCAGAACTATGCCCACACACCTGTAACACCCTCACACATCGAAACATAGCCGCCTGCCAAGCACGAGCGATACAAGGAGGCAATCCAGCAAATTGGAGAAGCACGGTTGCCAGGTAGCGGCTCAACAAGTTGAAACATTTAGTCAAGTCGAGGACGTAGCCATATCGGGTGCCAACACCATCTTCAAGCAAGGATTGCTCAACCTTAAGTTGCAAGGGCCAGTAGACATCCGTTGTAGAGCGGCCTGGCAATCCTCCAGTGATGGACGCCGGTAGGACCGAATCAAGGCGTCGAAGCAATTCAGACACCCAGATCTTAGACCAAAGGCGAAACAAAAGAGGGAAAATAGTCAAAGGTCGAGTATTGGACGGGGCCGGCATCGACGGATCCTTCAAGAGGAAGACCGTGCGAGCAGTAACCAACCAGTCCGGCCAGGCGGCACTCTGTATAAGGCACGAAAAAATTTCACAAAGGTCAGACAATGCCTGGGGAGGTAAAGAAGCCAGTTCCTTACGAGACCACCCGCACGCTCCTTTGGCAGAGTAAGGTTTGGTTTTGCAAATGGCTAGCGCCCAGGCATCAGGCGAAACATGCGCACTTTGCCAATCATCCAAACGCGCCGCAAACTGCCTACACAAAGCAAGGGCATCACCCCAGTTAACACCATCAGTCTGAAATTCAGCAGGGTCACGTTGCCAAAAGGGCACCCAGGTATGTTCAAGTTGTTCGGCAACTTCGGTAGGTGAAGTTGTCCACTCCTGAATGGTAAAACAGCCAGTGGCCAATACAGCTGCTGGCATCTCAGAGAGTGTGAGCACATCCCCTGCAATATTCAGAATTGTCACATTGGTGCCAGAAAAACAAATAACATCACCGCGGATCAAATCATGAGGGCACGTGACCCGGATTCTGGGAGTCTGCTTGGTACCGGCACGGAGGGCAATGTAAGGGAAACTGCGATGGTATACAAGGTGGCTACGTGAGGAGGCGGCCCTAGGCTTGAGCAAGCTACAGGTGAGCCGTCCGCCGTCACAGTGCCAGTCATAAGTGAGCATGGTACCCAAGGTTTCATGTCTGGAAAGCCTATCCCACTTGATGGTCTCTTCAAGTTGATTCTTAACATGGGAAATCAAGTCAGAAAGCCAAAGCGCCGTCTCGGATGTGGAAGGGTTATCAAACCAACATCCAGTGCGCAACACAGCCCAGTTGGGAAAAGACATCTTGAAACCACGTGCTCTCCGAATGGCTTTCCACTCCTGCAACATCTGTAGGTTTCGTGCCTCACTGATGCCCAGACGCAATGAAGCACACAGCGTCCTTTGGTATGTTCGCAAACGTCTCAACTGCCTAGTAGTTAATGTCACATCAAAAGAAATGACATCGCAAGAAGGATTTGCGACAGCATCAGTCGAGGGCTTGACAAGCACAGGCGCCTGAGTGCGTCGAAAAACAACTGGTCGGCAACGACCAGCGTATTGCGCAGGTAGCGAGGATGGTGTTTCAGTAGCCCCTTCCTGGAGCGGCATTGAACGAGCCACCGCTGTCTCGCAGGCCTGACTCCACATGAGCAATCTGCGGGCATGCCATTCACGATCTGGCTCATTGGGTGTCGGTTCACTCTGTGGTGACTGGTATTTGTCTGCAATTTCATCCTGCTTGATGGGCAGCGATGTGAAGTCACGCGGAAGCTGCCACACTTGGCGAGAAAGAGTCTGGCATGGCACACGAAAAGTAACAACAAAAGGCAGGTGAGGACCAAAGGCGTGGTCCTTCAGAACCGTTGCATCATGCAAGTAAGCCAAAAGCGGGCCACGCACAAGAAGAGTGTCATTCCACGTGGCCCCACCACAAGTAGGGTGCACTTGATGCGGCCACCTTTCCCTCGCGAGCTGCAATGCATCAACGAAACCTAACTGCTGAATATTGGCCCAAGTCGATTCATGCGCAAGCGACTTATTGAAATCGCCAGAGATGATAACACAAGAATTGCACGACGATGCTCGTTGGCACGCAAATGCAAGTAGCATCGCATTCTTAGTGACAGAGTCTGGGCCATCCACAAAAGCATAGATCACGATCGAAAGCACCTGCAATGATCCCATCCGAATCCATGTCTCGGCGTATCGGCAAGTCTTGTCCCACTCCACCGGCACGGGGGGAAGCACCCTCCGTGTCGGCAGCTGAGATGCAATAGCAACACCTGCTGCCTTTCCACGCTTGGCAATTCCAGGCAAAGCGTAGTCGCTCTTGCATGGCTGCACCGGATAACCCCAATGAGTTTCAAAAGCATGCTTGCGCAATTCACGTGTCTCAATTTCTTGAGTAGTTGATGTGGCTGAGGTCTCAGCAAGGAACAGCACGTGAACATTAAGCCGGTCAAAAGCAGGGGACTTTCGAAAAACAGCCGTAGGGTTCAAGACACACAAACGGAGATCCTTAAAAAGACAAGGTCCAGGGTGGGCCGCCTCTCCAATTCGAGTACCGTGCAATGGACTGAGCCGAAAGGGCGGTGAACCGCCCCGCACACAGCCAAGAATGCCAAGCAAATAATAGGCAAGGAAGAGAGGCTCATGAGTCTCAAAACAATGGGATACAGAGCAGAGCCATGTTTCTCGGATATCATCGCGGCTGGAATTGTAAAACGGAAAAAAGGGAGACAGTGAAGGTCTCCTCACAAGGTTAGAAAACATCAAGTCGAAAAGGAGGTTCCACCAGGGGGATCCCACATAATCACCATGAGTAAGCACGCATGCAACAATGCCTACATCTGCAACATTCCTCAAGAGCGGCCAGTATTTTACACGGACACACGCCTCAATCGTATTGACAGCCTGCCAAATTGGGCCCAGCTGCAGCCTAACCCACCTCAAGAGAGGCACTGACACGGAGGAGGTTAGGTAGTTTCCCCTGAGATTCGGTGAGGTGGCACGAGCACCACAAGAATCATCCACGTCCCCACAGCACTTGGAACAGCTCCAAGCGCCAGTATCATCATGCAAGCATCTGTGGCACGCCAAGCGCTGAAAAAGAAGCAGCAATTCGGAGCTGACAAACATCAAGCACATAGCGGCCAAACCTAATTGAATGTCCCACTGCTTCCGGCCATAAGCCATCATTGGGCGGGACTCATGCACGAAATTAACCGATGACCCAATGTGTCACAACACGCAATCGTCATCGCCGATTCTCTGCTTTTTGGATGGATCAGCATCTCCACGCGGGCTCTTCTTCAGCGCACGAAGGAATTCCTTGCTTTGTTTCTCAAGCGCGGCAGCCAATGTCTGTTCAAGAGTGCTCTGAAAGCCTACCAGCTGACCAGAAACTTTCTCGAACTCCTGCTTGACCTCCTGGCTGAACAGGGCTTGCTTTTTTTCCATCTCATCGGCTCGAACAACATTCTGCTCAGTGGATGAGCGGATGAGCTGAAGCTGCTTTTCCAATCCTCCCAACCTAGCTTCCTGTTGCGAGAAACGCTCTTCGATCGGGCCGGGCACAATCTTGGCGGAGGCAGCACCACAAGTGCCTGCACCAGTAGCAACTTGCGGCATGACAGATTGGCCACCCCAAGGGTCTTTGACAAGCCAAGGATCCGAAGCAGAAGCTTCCCCTTTCACAACCTGTGGCTGGTTGCGTGGATTGCGATTGCCACGCAACATCACAGGTTCACTATGCTGGGCACGGCTGGCACGGGCAATGAGGCATGTGTGGTTATTGAAAGTGATCACTTTATCAGGTGGCTCACCTTCTGCACCCACGATCCAATCAGTGACATTGACCCTACGAATTGGCTTAGCCGTCCACTTAAGCTCTTCGAGGAGGTTGACAACATACTCAAAAGTGGTGCCTGGCGGCAGTGGGCCGATACGGAAGATGTCCTGAACGCGAATGGGGTCAATAAAAGCCTCACCAGGCCGCAAGATCTGCCACGCACTCTTGGCATCTGCTTTGGCGACACGCACCCCAAATCCAGTTTTGGAAGTGACAAACCCAGCAGCTCCACCAATGGCACCAGCTTTGGCGTGTACCTCAGTCCGAGACAAGCCGGGTGTCCACACGACGACAAAGTCAGGGTGCGGCACATTACGGTTACCGGGGTCCAAAGCAACAATGTAAGCTCCACAAATGCCAGAGTGCCGAAGGAGCTCAACCAAGCGACTCTCGCACACGTTGAGAAAAAACCTGACGCTGGTTGCCAACAGAGGCTTCACTCGCTTCTGCTCAGCTTGAAAGCTACGGCCCCAAACACCACGGATGCCATCTTTGACCAAACCATCAGGTAAGACCCGCAACATGTGCTTGACAGGAGAACGCACAAGCTCTTGCCACTCACTCTCGCTGTAGTTAGAACTGCATGCAGTGATATGGCACTGAACCACCGCATCGGGCAGATTTTTCACTTTTCTGGATGGTGATGTCATGCTGGCCAAACTGTAGCAAAGTGACACGCAAAATCACCGTCATACCGTCTGAGCCAATTGCCGGGCAAGTGATTTGAACTGGGTTCCACGGCTTCCACTTGTCGGAATCAAGTTGCCCCAGAACACAGGCAGCAAATGAATCAGTCGTGCGCATCTCAGCCTGGAGCCAAGGAAGGACATCTTCAACATCGATGAGAACAACCCCACAGCCCGTACTAGACAGCTTATCAACCACAGGCGGAGCGGTACCGTCAGGCAACTTGAAGAAGTCACCACACAACCGGAAATCACGGGCATGGGGCTTCCATGCCGCTGCTTTAGCAAGCTTGGGCAGAGCAGGCCTGACTTCATGCAGTCCATGCTCGACAGCACACTTGTTAAGCGACACGAGCTGGTTTCCATGTCCTGCAGAAAGGGCCTGTCGCACTGTATCGGCATCAGTCGCTGCCACAAGTTGCCCACTCCACTGATGCGCTGCTTTAGCGGCAACACCCAAGGTGATGAGGCAACTCACCAACTCTTGTTGGACTTTATCAACAGTCACTCCAGGAGAAGCGGAACTCACGCCTGCATTCGAAGTCTTGGCAGGGCCGGAATTGGCCTTGGCACCTCCACAAATTCCACGCAGGAAGTAGCGAATCACGCATCCGGAATATGCTGAGGCAACAGCGTCGGGAGGAACTAGGCGTCCCCTGGACCGCACTTCACGCAACATGAGGGAGGCCGGCGCGGCACAGGAACGAACCAAATCCCAAACAATGGAGCCAGGGTGGACAGTGAACTCAACGGCGGAGCATCCTGCAGCACCAACGCACAAGACACATTCCGCAAAACGGTCAAGAGGTAAGCACGACTGATCCGGGCCGGGGAGATGGTCACGATTAGGCGTAGTAGCAACAAAGCAGCTATCAATGTCTGCCGGTGGTTGGCATGTCACAGGAGGTGAAATGCAAGGTGGATCCTCTGCCACGGCCAAAGGTCTGGAGCGTGATCGGTCGCTCGAACTGCTGGCATCGGATCTGCTCAAAGGTGCGGATGCAGATTCACCTGAGCCCTCACCAAACTCAACGTTCAGCCCAGAGCCGGGGCTACCAGATCCTTCACCCCCTTCATGGTTATCATGCGGCGGAGGAGTGCCAGTAGGAGCAAGGCTGCGCTGTGGCAATGCTGTAACCTGAAACTCAGTGCGCCCAGTCCAGAGAAAATCAATCCCGCTTCCTTCAGGGGCGGTGCGCCAGTTATCCACAACCAATTGAGGCTCAACGGCATGGCTGATAGGGAAGATTATGCTGGTCCGATGATCTGCAAGCATGCAACTGGCGATCCCAGGTGGCAGTGGCACCTCGTCTGGACAAAAGTACCGCGTGCGTGGACACCTGTGGATGCGTGTGACCACAGTATGATTGCGTCCAGCTGGGACGCGGACACTCCATGAGTCAACCAAGTTCTCTTGGCCATCAACGCTACAAGAACTCACATTAAAGCTACAAGGCGTATCACAAACAGCACCGCCAGAGAGACCTTTGAGGTGGCATCGTATGACCTGGTTGGCGAATTGAGCGGCGGTGGCATGCAAGGGGACCGGGCGCCCATTGGCGCGAATCTCAACAAGCTCTTCGGCCGAGGGACCGCAATGGATGCCGGCCAGATCCCAGACAAGTTGACACGGGTCGACCATAATGTCGCACGTCTGGTTGCCAGCAATTCCAATGCCGAGAGCAACCCGCTGTGAAGCAAAGTCAGGCCGGAGGCGTTTAGGACTAGGCTCAACAACACACGTAACAATGCAATCAGCGGTGGCGTCCATTCTCGGACAGGCACAGTGTCAACAGAAAGTAGAGCAACCAGGCTGCCTGAGTTAACATCTCCGGATTGGAAGCACCTGGAGGGTTTACAATCCAAGAGGTGCCCACAGGAAATGCACAGTGCAACTACAGTCTCAGCCGTGGGCGACATCCCTGGCACCCGACGCATTTCAAGTGCAACGACAGCGCATTTCACACTTGAGCAAATTGTTGGAACGGCTTGTTCGAGCGTTTGGGCCGAGTCAACCCAACACCAGTGGGAAAAATCACAGTCAACAAACACCGGCAATGGAATGCTTGCTCCAGGTATAGGGCGTCGCCCTTGCAAGGTGGTCAAATGCTGCATCACGATCGCAACATCGAGAAGGGCCTGTAGAGGTGCAGCCGACATGACTGCAGGCAAGCACACTGCGATACCATCCTCACCTACGGTGTCCTCAGACCCAATCAAGAAGGTACCCTCAACACCACCGGTCCTGGGGATCCAACACCAAAGGTCAGAAGTGGGACGCTCACAGATAACCTTGCGACAAGCATTGATGAGCTTAGCATCAGCCGGGATGTCAAGTCCTACAGCCTGACCTGAGCACAACACCTGCACTGCACAGCAAGGATGGAAATGCTGAGTGCCATCGATCTGCGAATGCTTTGGCACCAGGGCAAACGTGCCATCAGGCTGCGTCACAATCTCGGCGTTGGATTTGGTGTACTTCCCAGCTAAGAGGCAAGCGATGACATCATCCGGATGCGGGATTTTGCAGTCAGCATCGGACTTCAACACTTTGCAAGCAACAGCAAACGCAAGACCGGCATGCACAGGAGAAATAGCATTTCCTATGCATTGCATGCTCTCGTCGAGGGATGGAAGCAAGTGCAGTGGTGAACTGATGATCAATGCCAAGGCGTGTTCAGCAGGCGCAATGAAGCGGTAACCGGTGGCGAAGCGTGCATCTGGTACAAGCTGGGAGAACAACCCCTTGCTAGCCAGCAACGCTGCAGGATCTCATGTGCCGTCAAATACGAGGCCATCGCAGTGTGGAGCTTGTTGGTCCTGAACACATTTCTCCACTGGAGTGGGGAACGATGAAAGCACCTAGCAAAATCTGGATTTTTCATCGCCTCAAATGCATCTGGCGACAGATTCAATTGCTGCTCCATTTCGTGCGGCAATTCGAACGGGATGATATGATGCAGGCTCAAGGCAAGATTTCGAAAGAGATTCATCTTCGGCTGAAACGAGTCGGGCCTGGGCAGCACTGCAAATTGGTCCACAAGGATGGCAATCCACCTAGGCCTAGATGTACAACTGAGTTCGTCAAGTTTGGCTTCGGGACACTCCCACACTGAAGCGTAACACGCCTGTGACATCAATTGAACAATCTTGGAGGCATGCTTGTGTTTCACAATGGCGCTCACGTTTTCTAGCATGACCACAGCCGGTCGGGCCACGTTGAGGGCCTTCGCGAAGTCAAACCAAACCTGGCCATTGAAGTCATCCAGACCACATGCATTGCCAGCGTTACTCCAGGACTGACAAGGTAGGCTCGCGACCCACACAGGGCTCTGAAGGTGATGCTGCAGCTGATGTGCGCCTTTCACGTCAAAACTGTCCTGAATGAGCCAACGTTGCGATCGGTGCGATTGATCGAGGGCTTGCTGAATGGTCAGTATGGTTCCACCATGATTCAAACGGTACATGGTCAAAGCAGAGTGACAATGATCCCGTGCAGCGTTGACGTGAAAAAGCTCTTGAAGATCAACCGAGCCTTGGATGGCACGAGACCATCCGCCAAATCCACCTGAAAAGAGCTCAAAGACGTTCCAAGGCGGTTTGTGGCATCGGGCAACAGAAGAACAAGAGGAGGTGCCATCGAAAAACAAGAAATGTCCTGATCGCCCCGTGGTCTGCACATTGTAAAGGGAAATGATGCCATCCGAGGGGCAGTCCAATACCCTGTTGACATGCACAAAAACTGCAGCGAGCACTGGCAATTCATCAAAAATGCAGGTCGTCTCAAGGTCCAAGAGGTCACCGTGAAAGACCAAATCGAACTCGTTGATCTCATATAGAGTGAAATTGCGCACGAGGAGGGACGTCAATATTCCAGATTCCAAATTGAGATTGTTGCAGAATGCAGCTGATCCAAGGAAGTTCACAGGCTCTGGCACAGGATCCTTCTTAAGCGGCTTAGGAGGTCTGTCCGGCTTTCCCAAGAAGATGATCTTGTCAGAGAAGTCACGCGCGCACGCAGTACCAAGCTGTTGCATACCGTCCACAAAGCATGAGCCGGCAAGCTTATCTTTGTCAACCATCCTCAAACACTGAAACAAGGTGGCATCAGGATGAACCTTCAGCTTGAAAGGGCCCCAGGCGTCTGGTAGCACAAATCGTAGCTCCACCGATGGTTGCACCGGTAGTGTAAGCCCCCGATGGACTGGAAAGGCACCCGATGGCTTTGGCTGATTCAGAATTACAGAACCACCCACACATGGGCAATGAAGTGTCGGATCATCACCACCACAAGGCGCGTCAACAGTCGATGCCTGCAGGTGTACACCCGGAGAGCCTCCGAGGAGGCCTGTGGCTACGATGAGCACCACCTGCCTGCTAAGCAAGTGTACTGGCGTGATCCATGGCACATGCCTTCCATCAACCTGCGCCCGAAATTGCGACATGTAACAGTATTTCTCACAAACGTCAACAAGTGTGGACGTTTTGCAAACCGAAACAATATGGACTCTTGCAGCATCAGGCCCTCGTATCCAAAGTTCGCACATGTCTGAAGGCTGCAGATCACTCCGTCCAACTGGATCAGCGACCGTGAATGCTTCATCAATCATCTGACCTTCATTCAACTCACCACAAGGGGCAAGCTCTGGTGCCAAGTCATCATGCCCAATGCGCGGTTCCACGTCTGCACGCCCGATAGGGGAGCTCCCAGGGACCGAAAAGCCAGAGTGAAAAAGCGAAGCAAAAGGGCAATGCCAATAGTCACGCAAAAAGGCCCAGAAGATTTCAGATTGCCCATTGTCAAGCCGCTCAAGGTCCTCGAAGAGGCTGCAACCTAACAGACCCGCCCTCAGCTTGACAAGCGATGTCTGCACCTGGTGGTCTCTGACGATCCGCAGGGCTGCCTTCGGAGACAGCAAACAGAAGGTACGCCACTTGCTCAAATCAAAAAGATAAGAGAGATGTTGCTCCACATCAGGATACCCAAACTGTAACATCTGGCTGAAATGCCGCATACTCATCCGGAAAGCAAAGCCAGCAAAGCAAGCAGCGAAATCCGAAGAGGGTATCACACACGAGGGCAAATAAGCAAGAAATCACACGACCATGGCGGACAGGCAAAACTCCCAAATGAGCCAGACCCACCACTTGATCCAATGTTACGGATCAAACAAGAGATGAACAATTGGCAACAACCGGCCCTAACTTTTGCAACTCAAAAATTGTTTCCAACTTTTTTCAAATAAGGCGTTCATCCCGATAAATCGGGAGTAGCTCACATATGGCCCTATATAGCACATATACTACAGATTTTCGCGCGTACAGAATAATATAGCACATATAGTACATATAGCAAGGAGCTGGGGGAGAGTGGGGGTTCAGCGGCTTGGCGTGTAAGACCCATATAGCACATATAGCACATATAGCAAGGAGCCCGGAGACTGTGGGGGTTCAGCGGCTTGGCGTGGACATATAGCACATATAGCACATATAGCACATATAGCAAGGAGCCCGGAGACTGTGGGGGTTCAGCGGCTTGGCGTACACGCGGCACCGTGCCGCCGCAGTGGGAGGTAGAATCCCCCACTGCGGACAACCTAGCTCTCTCTTTAGAGGGGGTTTCCCAAATGGATTCTATTCTACCTGAGAGGCTCCTAGCACTCGTCCGTCCAGCATTTGACCTCGTCCTGCGAAGGATTCGAAGTCTAAAACGCTGCGTGCAGGCGTGTGGCTGCAAAATAGAGACCCCTAGATATGCGCTGCAATTTGGCTCCAGGTTGCATTTCAAGCGATGTCAAGCTTTGCCAAAGGAAACCCCTTTTCCCTTTTTTTCGGGGGGGACCCCTTTTTTTGGGACCCCTTGTTTTCTTTTTTTTTGTTTTTTCTTAGCCCTGCAAAGGTTGGCTCGCTTGAAATGCAACCTGGAGCCAAATTGCAAGCATATCTAGGGGTCATTATTTTGCAGCCACACGCCTGCACGCAGCGTTTTAGACTTCGAATCCTTCGCAGGACGAGGTCAAATGCTGGACGGACGAGTGCTAGGAGCCTCTCAGGTAGAATAGAATCCATTTGGGAAACCCCCTCTAAAGAGAGAGGTCTTTCTTTGTCGTTCGTGTTATATCTTGACCACGTGTAATTAAATGGAGCGACCGAACACGAGGCGGAGGCGCAAGAGGCGCAAGAGGCGCAAGAGGTGCACGCTGCGCCACACGCTGCGCCGGACGCTGCGCCGGAACCGAAACGGCGGGGCAGGCCCCCTGGGAGCAAGAACAAACCGAAGCAGGACGTGCCTACTAAGCCGGCTGAGGCACCACGGCTGAGGCACCACCAGCGGTTGAGGCACCGGCACCGGCTGAACCGGCGCCTCAGCTCACAAGAGAGCAGCAGCGCGCCCTGCGCATGCTGGAGAGGCAGTCCGCTTATGACCGGCTGACCCAGGCGCAAGCGTACTGGTATAAAAGCATGATGTCGATTGAACCCCGCAACGAGCCGCGGATGCTCCGGTGGTTCCGCAGGACGTACCCCAGTTACGACCTGCAGCCGCTGCTGCTGAAGCGCTACCGAGAACTGGAGGAGGCGCGGGCCTTCAACAACTGGCTAGGCGAGCGCAGGCAGGCGCAGGAGGGGCAGCGGCACCTGGACGACGTGAGCCGGCTGACGGAGGCCGTGCACCGCCAGGTACCCACTGCGCTACGCGCGGGCCGAGCGCCGGGGCGTGGAACGGGCGGCGGACGAAGTTGCGCAACAGTAAATGAAGACGCTCCGGGCGCACGGCTTCAACCAGCGCCCGCGCGCAGGTGGTGGGCTACCTTGAGGAATGAGCCGCTGCCCCTGGATCAGCCGACCGCAAGGCACATCTTTCGTCACAAGCCACTTCTACCTGGACGATTTTGTACAGTCCAGCAAGGACCCCAACCCTCGGCCCCTGCCTCTGCAGGCAATTCCCGAGGACGGCTTCCGCACTCCCGCAGAGGCCACGGACGAGGACTTGCGCGGAGGACGGCGGAACCCGCTTTGTTGAGGACGACCTGGCGGAGACCCCGAGGCCGGCGCCCTGGCCAGCAGGGCAGGCGCCCTCCATCACGGAACGTCTGCGCAGCACTGCAGCAGGCGGCAGCGGACCTCGTAGGCGCAGGGGTCGGGGGCTCGCGCCGCGCAGGCCTTCCGCTCTCAGCTGCCCCGGACGCGGCCGAGTACGTGCGCCTGAACGTGCTGCCCCGTCCGGGCCCGCGCAGCCGCCTCCGCAGATCATAGGCCGGCCCAGTGACGTGGAGCGCCTCCTGGACGAGGCGGGGCAGCGCGCGCAGAAGGTGAGCTGGCGCGGCGCAGGCCGTTGAGAAGACGGCGGCCGTGGCTGCGGAGGAGGGCGAGGTTGCGTTGCCGCCGAGGCGTGGGCGGAGCCTTTGGGTACCTGGAGGGCCTGGCAGAAGGGGCCGCTGCCCTGGCGCCCACCCGGGCGAGGTTGCTGGATTGGCTGGCCGGCGGGAGTTGGCGCGGCGGCAACGGCGGGGCTGGCCGTGGGCATTGCAGGCGGCGCAGCCTACGGCCTCGCACGCGGCACGGGCTGGGTGCTGGAGAACACCTTCCGGCCCCAGCAGGGCAGCAAGGACGCGGCCGTGCAGGACGTCCGGTCCGCCAACAACATGAATGACGCCACTCAGCCTCAGCACTTCACGCTGCGCTCAGGCAGCAGCACTGCAGGCAGCCCCGCAAGCAGCCGCGCCAGGCGCAGTCCAACAACACGCCGCGCCCCTTCTCCTGGGGCCTGAACCCCGTGGCCCTGCCCCAGTCCCAGAGCTCGCGGGCGAGCTCCAGTTCCGGGCAGTCACGCCGGAGCCTGCCTCCGCCCAGCTTTGACCAGCTGGCGCGAGACATTGAGGCTGCTAAAAAAAATAAAACCCTCCTCCTCGGGGAGAGTTTATTTTGCACGGTTTTGCACGGTTTTGCGCTGCAAAATGCTATTCCTCCAGGGCCTACGCAAATGTAGGCCTGTAATAGCATTTTTTGCACGTATTTTGCCGTGTCTATATTGATATAGGCACTAGACTAATAGCTTTTGCACGGTTTTGCGCCACAAAAACGCTATTCCTCTCGTCCGTATCTCTGTATACGCACTAGAGGAATAGCTTTTTCCTTCGCCGTACGAGTCAAAATGCGTGTATATAAACAAGCATGGAGGTAGTCACCGCCGGAGCCCAGGATGAGCTGATGCAGAGCCTGGACTACAAGCTGAAAACAAGCAACACCAGCTACGTGAGGGCGCGGCATGACGTGCAGTACTTCCCCAGCTCGCTGAGCTCCTTCTCCCCCACAACCTCTAGGGTCTGCCGCATCCCGCTGACCAGCGGCACGTCCTTCATCGACCCCGAGTCCATCAAGATCGCCTTCCGCGTCGGGAACACGGACGGCACCAACCCGCTGGCCCCGGCCACGCCCAACCCCGCCTGCTTCGTCCAGCGCGTCCAGGTCTTCGCCAACGGCCAGCGCTGCGACGACATCAACAACTACGGCCGCACCGTGGCCGTGCATGACCTGCTGAAGGGCAGAGAGTACAACCGCAACAAGGCCATGGAGGGTTTCGACGAAGTGAACGACCCGCGCATCGCCCGCGCGGTGCACCAGGGCGGCTACGCGGACGTGCTGCTGCGCCCCACCATGGTGGGCATCCTGCGCTGCGGGAAGATGCTGCCACCGCAGCTGAACCTGGTGATAGAAATTGAGTTTGCGGACGCCACCACTGCGCTGTGGTCCGAGAACGCCGGCGCGCACCCGGCGGGGGCCACGCTGAGCACCGACTTTGAGATCCCAGGTCGTCCTGGACTCTGCGCTGGTAGAGTCCTTCAACCGCGTGCTCCTCTCAGGAAGGTCCCTGGTGTTCAGCTACCCCACGGTGCACACGCAGCAGTCCAGCGTCCCGAACGGCGTGGCGGAGCACAACGTCACCGTGGCGCGCGCCTTCACGAAACTCATGGGCGCGTTTGTGACCTTTTGGGACAACGACGCGGGCTCCAATCCACTTGCTGGCCAACGCGGGTACTTACGACGACACGGTGCGCAACATCGACATCGGCCGCGTGGGCTACCTGCGCCACAGCTTCATTGCCGGCTTTCCCACCGAGCGCGTGCCCAAGATGCCGCTGAGTGGTGTCAGCACCCGCTCGGGCGACCTTGCCCGGCTCACCTTCAAGGGCCTGGACGGCACGATGACGGACCTGTTCATTCATTTGGTGGCCTACCAGCTGGCGACGCTCTCCGGCACGGGCGTCTCTGTGCTTGACTAAGGCCCGGTGCCGCTGCTTCATTTTTGATGCAGCGTGGCACCGCTTTTGAATGCGCCACAAAAACGACAAAAAAAGGCCCGGTGTCCCTCTGCTTCATTTTTGATGCAGCGTGACACCGCTTTTGAGTGCGCCCAAAAAAAGAGAAAAAAGGCAGGGGGGTGCCCCTCTGCGCCATTTTTGGTGTTTAGTGGCACCGCCCAAAAAACATGCAAAAACATGGAAAAAATGGGCATTTTCCATTGGAGGAAGCCTAGTCCGGAATGCTCAGCCGCTCCGCAAACTCCTCCGTGGCCGCGCGCGCAATCTCCTCGCACAGCGCAGCAGGAACGCTGTAGAGCAGCTCGCGTGATTGGCTGACCCTCTCGCACTGCCCCTCCATCAGCCGCGGCCCCCGCTGCGCGGCCCGGAGGTGCCTGCCGTCCTGCCACGCCTCGCAGCGGCTGCCGGGCCTGCACAGGCTTCGCCTCGGCCTCCAGCGCATGTTGGTCCACAGCCGCGTCTGCTTCCTGTACAGGGTTCCGTACTTGCAGTATGTCACGTCCACCCAGGGCAGACGCTCCATGAACGGCCGGGTCTTCAGCAGCCCGGTGGCCGGGTTCTCTATGACCCACATCAAGGGGTCAAAGTGCGCAATGATTTCAAGGGCGCTGAGCACCAGCGCGTCGCCCTCCAGGAGCCGCCGCGGGCGCGTCGTCAGCGCGCGGCTGTATTCCGTGCAGACCGGGCTGGCCCAGACCATGTCGAAGTGCCCCGGAAACGTCGTGTAGTCCCAGCTCCGGATGTCGCACAGGATGGTGGGCTCAAATTTCGACACGATGTCCAGGGAGACGACCTCCCAGCCCGCCGCCTCGAAGGCCCTGCCCACCGACTTGGTGCCGCAGAAAAGCTCCAGGAGTCTCGGCATTTTTAAAGAGCAAGATCACCGCCACTGCGACGACCAAGAAAACTCGCACGTTCATCGGACCGGATTTTTTCTCCGCGAGATAAAAAGCCGAACTTCGCAATGAAGCTTGCACTCGGGCTGGACGTTCAGACCAATGCCAAGGGGGGAAAGTTCATGTCCATAGAGGACTCCCATCAGGGCGCGCTGGTGTGCAAGGTGGACGTGGAGGTGCTGTGGGAGCCCGGCAACTTCCAGGACGACGGGGCCAAGAGGGCGGGCGTGTGCTTTGCGAGCAACACCGACCTGGAGCTGTGGACGGAGGAGGTGGAGCAGGGCGTCATCGACAACATGATCATCTTCCAGAAGCCCTTTCCGGGGGCCGCCCGCACCGAGCTTGAGAGCCAGCTGCAGCGCGCCGTCAAGGTGAGCGCCAAGGGCAAGCACGTGAAGTGCAAGATGGACTTGGAGCGCTGCCTCTTCTGGGACCCCGCCGGCAACCGCGCGCCGCGCCCCGCGGAGTTCGCGCGCCGCAGGGGCCGCGCGCTTGTGGAGGCCCGGCACGTGTGGCTGATGGCCAGGCAGTGGGGCGTGCTCTTTGAGGCGCGCCACCTCATGCTGGAGCCCCTGGAGGCGCCGTGCTGCCCGTTCTAGGGTGGCCGGACACCACGCTGGTCATCAGCCACAGCAAGCGCATGGCCGTCAACGCAGCGGCGAACCGGGCCCTGGCGCCGGAGGCCTCAAAGCTCTTAGAGTTGGAAGTCATCCACATAGATTTGGGTGAGACCCAAAATGGGTGTAGCCAAACACAGAACAGCCCGCAGAGCATGAGGGTGTGGCCGGGGCTGCGCCTCATTGGGGCCGGCGGAAAGATACCCAAGGGCGTCTTTGTGCGGCGTGCGGCTGAAGAACCAGGAGCTGCTGCGGGCCACCCGGCCGAGCCACGCAGTTACCTACGCCAGCTGCCAGGGGCTCACCCTCCACAACCGCGTCCGCCTGGACCTGGAGTCCTGCCACCTCACGCTGCGCCTGTACGTGGGCGCCTCACGGGCCGAAGTTGAAGATGCCGGGGTCGGAGCGCATGTTCTCCATGAGCTCATGCCTGTGCCCGCCGGCCAGGTCGCGGATGAGCTGGCTGTGCTCCAACGGCGCGCTGATGGGCCGCCCGCCCAGGAGTCCAGCACGGCCGGCAACTGCCGGAAGTCTCCCAGCAGCAGGAACTTCACGTCTGCGTTCAGCCCCACGCAGGCCAGGTCCGCCCAGAGCGCCATGTCCAGCTGCGTGATCTCCTCCACCACCAGCCAGTCCAGCTTTTGTCGCGCTGCCCCCGCGCACGTATTTGCGCACCCAGTGGTCGGCCGTCTGCGCCCCCAGGCCCAGGTTCTGCGCGGAGCAGTGCGTTGGACACCAGGTGCACCGCCTCGCCCTGCTCTCGCAGCCTCGCCACAATGGTCCGGGCCAGGTGCGTCTTTCCGGTGCCCGGCAGGCCCGAGTTGCCCGCCAGGCTTTTTGGGTCGTCCACCCCGTTCCACCTCCGTTGTTTGGGGCGCTCCGCCTCCATGCGCGGCGCCCTGCTGCTGCCCAGCAACGGCTTCGTCTCTTCCACGCGGTAGACCGGCGTGCCGTCCGGGTGGCGCAGCGCCCGCAGCCGCTCCGTGAAGCGCTTCGGCAGCCGCTGCGTCAGCAGGCAGTCCGTCTTCACCTGGAGGTAGCGCGGCGGCGCGTCCAGGATGCGCCGGGCCTTGGCCACCATGCAGTGCTCAAACCTCGTAGGCGAAGGCCTGAGAGAAGTCCGCGCCCGCGCCGTCCAGCTCGCTGCTGCTGCTGCGCACGCTGTAGACCCCTCCGTGCTGCGCCCACAGGCCTATCATCGCGTTCACGCTGAGCTTGGCCATCACGGAGGCCGCGGGCGGCGCCCGGGCTCGCACGGGGAACCTGCGGCGCGGCGGGGGTCTATGCGCTGCTCTCGCGCGCGGACGGGCAGCTGACCCGTGCCGGCCAGCACTACTACTCCCACCTGGGCCTGCGGCCTCCCAGCAAGGACTTCGACTACAGCCCCCAACAAAGCTCGTGCGCTCCCTGCAGCACCGGCTGACCAAGCTGGGCAAGGGCTTCTTCCGCGACAAGTACTACGAGTACCTGGTCCACGTGCGGTGATCATCCGTGGCAGGCGGCGCAGCGGGGAAACGCGGGCGCGGGCTACGAGCGCAGGGACTGGCTGCCGGTGAACAAGCTGGGCGGGGCCATGACGAGGCACCCGGCGCACCTCACGGAGGAGCAAGTGGCGCAGCGGGTGAAACAACAAGTGGAGGCCTCGCTCGACCCGGGCGGCCCCATCCTGCAGCTCTCGGACGAGACCTACTTCCTTGACCCGAGGGGCACTGGGTGGTCAGCACCCAGAGCACGCACTACTGTACAGGAACTCCAGGACTGAGGTGGAGACGCTCCTGCGCCAGCGCATGAGGGGCCTGAGAAGCGTGAGCTTCCAGCTGCCCTGCGAGGAGGACGTGCTGCCGACCCCCGCTAGGCCTGCCAGGCTTCCACCTCGTCCAGCCGGGCCTGGAAGCCCTTGCACACCCCCCTGGTGAGGTGAGAGTAGTCGAGAGTAACCATCTCCGTGCCGTCGCTCCACCGGGCGGCGCCCGTCAAATTCTTCCACTTCGCTCCTGAGAAGTCGTTGGAGGCGAAGCCCAGCCTCAGGCCCTCGTTCATGTCCGGGCGCTTGTACTGCTTGGCCTCCAAGGAGTCAAAGAGCTGCTGGAGCTCCGCCACGTCGGCCTCGGCCATCTCCGTCTTCACCCGGCTGTCCGACAAATTCGTGAAGCTCGTGTTGCAGACCACGTTGCCCGTGTTGCCCGCGATCACGAGGCAGCCGGGGTTCCTCTGGTTCGTGGTCAGGGACAGCTGCGTGGAGAGGCTCTTCGTCTGCACCAGCGCCTCGTCGTTGATCATGATGAGCTCGCACTGGTGCGCCCCGCCGTCCCGCTCCAGGAAGACCCTGGCGCTCTGGTTGCCCAGCAGCCGCAGCTCCGGGCCGCTGTCGGGGGCCGCGCTGTTGTTGGACACCTGCAGCTTGCTCCAGCCCGCCCAGTTCTTCGTCAGGAAGAGATCGTCCGAGAAGTCTGAGGTGTTGGTCACGGTGAGCGTGTTGGACGCGAAGAGCTGCGGCGCGGAGACCGTGCCCGAGCTCGTCACGTCGCCGCACACCACGCTGCCCGTCGACACTCCGCCGCTCGTGGCCGTGAAGGTGCAGTCCAGGCTCTCGCAGTCCAGCGGGCCCGTGGAGGCCGCACCGGTGATGGTCAGCGTGGCGCCCGTGAGCGCACCGGTGGCTGCGAAGCTCGCGGCGGTTGCTGCGCCCGAGGCCGTCAGCGTGCCCGTGGACACGTCGCCCACCGTGGTGAAGTTCCCGGCATTGGCCGTGTTGTTGATGGTGAGAGTGCTGCCGGTGATTCCTGTGGCGGAGCTCAGCAGGCCCACGCTGGCCGCGCCGCCTGTGGCTGTGAGCGCTGCGCAGGAGACTGCGCCCGAGGCGTCCACGCCCGTCGTGAACACGTCGGTGCAGTTCACGTCGTTGCACAGCAGCTGGTCGCAGCCCACGTTGCCCTGCGCAGCCGAGCCCGTGAGGGCCAGCGAGTCCGCCAGCAGGTCCGTTACTGAGACAGACTCTCCCTCGAAGGCGCTGGCCCTGATCTGCATGCTGTACAGGTCCAGCGTGCCCGCCGACTGCTGCACCAGCCCGGGGATCGAGCCTCCGAAGGCTCCGAAGTGCAGCTTCCGCCCGGCGGCACCGAGAAGTCCAGGCGCGCCGTGCTCCAGACACCCTGCGAGGGCGTGCCGAGGAAGGTGCCGGTGACGCCCACGTAGTCGTTGTCGGCCGCGCTGACGTACATCACCAAGTTGGAGGCCGTGCCCAGCCTGTACTGGCAGCCGAAGGAGTAGCGTCTCCCCGGCGTCAGCGTGTAGGTGCGCACGATGTTCCAGGCGAAGGCGCTCAGGGTCATGGCGTAGCCCTCCAGCTGGAAGCCTCCCACCGCGAAGCTGGCCGAGGCCACGGAGCTCTGGCTGTTGGAGCGCACCAGAAAATTTCCTAGGTGAGCGTGGGCTCCAGCAGCACCTTGCCCAGGGTGGCCAGCGTGACGTCGTCGGCCCCTCCGTCGAGGAACTCGTGCTTCAGCAGCAGGGCCGAAGCCGCCGTGTCCTCCTCCGCCGTGTTGCCGGCCTCCAGGGTTGCGTCCAGGATCTGGAGGCCGTAGACGTCCACCGTTCCTGCCGTTTGGTTGGGCAGGCCCGGCGCCTGGAAGTGCAGCTTCGCCACCCCGTTCGGAGGCACGGTGAAGTACATCTTGGCCGTGCTCCAGGCAGCCTGGTCGCCCGCGAAGCTGCCGTACAACGGGTCGTAGACGTTGTCGGCCTCGGACATGTACACCACGAAGTTGGAGGCCGTGCCGAGCCGGTAGCGGCAGGCGAAGAGAGCTCTCGGCCCGGGGTCAAGTTGTAGGTGCGCACGATGTTCCACGGGTTCACCGCCAGGGTCAGGGTGTAGCCGTCCACGCTCACTCCCGCGGTGTGCGTGGCCAGGACCACGCTGCAGCCGCTGCTGGGGCGAACCGTCCAGTTTGACAGCGAGACGTCCGTGGGGCCCAGGATCTGCTCTCCTATGGCGGCCACCACCTCGTCGGCCCCTCCGTCGTCCGGAAAGCGCACTGCTATCTGCAGCGCAGAGGCCGCCTCCGTGACTCCGAGCTTGCCGGCGAGGAGGCCGTCTACTTGCGCGATGGTGTAGTAGCTGAGCAGCGCGGCGGCGATGCTCGAGGCCGTTGCCGTGTCCTGGTCTGCGGCCGAACGGTACGCCACCAGCGCCGAGGTGATTTGGTTGGTTGTGAAGACGTCCTGGTCCGGGCCCGTCCGGTAGGCCAGCAGCGCGCCCGCGATGGCGGCCGGCGTCTGCGTGTCCTGCGCGCTCGCCGTGCGGTAGTCTCCCAACAGCGCGTCCACTTGTGAGGAGGTGTAGTAGGCCAGCAGAGTCTCCCAACAGAGTGTTCACTTGTGAGGAGGTGTAGTAGGCCAGCAAGGCTGCTGTTATGGCAGCGTCAGTGCCCGCCGTGGAGTAGCAGTCTGCCGTGATGCTCAGCGTGTCGTCGCCGTTGGCCAGCGCAGCAGAGAGAGGAGCCACGAAGTGCAGGTTGCGAACGACGCTGCTTCTGCGAAGGAGCTCCCAAGTCGTGAAGCCCGCCCAGGCCGGCGCGTTAACAACTCCGCTGCCGGAAAGCTGCAGGGCGGCGAGCTCCGCGAGGATTGCGTCGAGGGCGCTCTGGAGCGTGGTCTCGCTGGCCGAGAGCGCGGCGTTCGTGGCGTATGAGGCCAGCAGCGTCGCGTCGGCCTTGGCCCCTGGAGCGCCGTGATGCTGGCGTCCCGGCTAGCAAGCTGCGCTGCGACGAAGGCCTCGGTGGCGAGACCCCAGCAGGGCATTTGCTATCTTGGTGTCTACTTCCAGTGGAGTGTCCAGTCCGTCCACCGTGGAGAGCAGGGAGGCCAGCGCGCTGGCGTCCGCCTTGCCGAGGAGGGCGGCGTCCAGGGCTGCCGTGGTGACGGCGTCCAGGAGAGCGGCCGAGATCTTCAAGTCCACCACCGAGGAAGTGTCCACGGCCGTACGCGGTCAGGGCGCTGGCGTCCGCCTTGGAGGCCTGCAGCCCCGCGATGGAGGCGTCTCTGCTTGCGAGCTCGGAGGCCAGCGCCGCAGCGGTGACGGCCCCCAGGAGAGCGTTGGCCACCTTGGTGTCCACCTCCAGCGGCGTGATCCTCGCCGCTATGTCTAGGGAGTGCTGGTCCACCACCGTCTTGAGGCCGCAGTTGGCGGCCACCGTGGCCAGCGTGGCGTTGTTGGCCGAGGCGATGGAGCCGTTCATGGCCGCCGTGGTGCTGTAGTTGGACAGCTTCAGGTCCACGCCGTCCGGGGTGCTCTTGGTGGCCACCACGCCCTCCAGCACGTCGAAGGCCGACTGGTCTGCCTTGTTGGAGAGACCCGTGGTCAGCGAGCTCTGCAGCGCTTCCGTGCGCGGCCACCTGCCCGTCCGTGGTGGCCAGGGCCGCCGCCGTGGCCAGGGGCGCAATTGCCGGCGCCAGCGCGCTGCTGTCCAGCTTTGAGGCCAGCTCTGCGGTGGTTGCCGGAGGCTGCCGTGTTTACCGCCAGGTCCGTTACTTGAGCGTAGGGCGTCAAAGCGAGGGCCAGCTGCTTCAAACATGTTTACATATGTTCTCGCCGACGCCTTAGTCCAGTGGCTGCGTCGGCCAAGGAGCTAAGCGCTTCTTACTCCGCACGGGGCTCGATTCCTGCCGCGAGCGCAGTTGAGTACCATTCAGTCCGAACTCCGGCCGTTCGGAGAAGTTTCCTTGTAATCCTCGTGATTCGGGGGTGGTGTGTTTGACACAACAACCCCTCACAGGCTAAGGCGCACCAGGCCCGCACCAGGCCCGCACCAGGCCCGCACCAGGCCCGCACCAGGCCCGCACCAGGCCCGCACCAGGCCCGCACCAGGCCCGCACCAGGCCCGCACCAGGCCCGCGCCAGGCCCGCACCAGGCCCGCACCAGGCCCGCACCAGGCCCGCACCAGGGTTTTTTTTCGGATGTGACTCAATTTGATTTGGCCGGTGGCGCCGGTCAAAAGCGAGACCTGCGCACGATGGAGCCAGTCTCCGACATAATCGGACACTGCTTCGTAGTTGGTGATACGAGACATCAGCTGCGTGCCTCCATGTCGGCGGGCTGGCGCGGCTCTGCCGGGCAGGTTCGCCGAAACTTTAGACAGTTGTCCCCCCACAGGACCACTGGAATTTGGAGGCCCCGATGCCGGGCAGGTAGCGCGGCAGGAATGTGGCGCGCTAGGTATCGAAGCCTCCGATGCCGGGCAGGAATGTGATGCTCGAAAGCACAAGTGGCACTTGTGCTTTTGAAGTGCCTCGGACTGGAAACAGGCACCAACCATTTTTTGGTGGCTGCCCGCGTGGAGTTCGGAACTGGAAACAGGCATGTCCCATTTTTTCGGAGTTGCCCGCGTGGAGTTCGGAACTGGAAACAGGCATGTCCCTTTTTTTCCGAGTTGCCCGCGTGGAGTTCGGAACTGGAAACAGGCATGTCCCTTTTTTTCCGAGTTGCCCGCGTGGAGTTCCGCGTGGAGTTCCGCGTGGAGTTCAGACGCGAACTGCGCAGCGACTGCAGCGACAGCTGCAGACTGCGCCGCGCGAAAGCGCGAACACAGAACATAGCACCTCTCTCTTTAGAGGGGGTTTCCCAAATGGATTCTATTCTACCTGAGTGCCACAAGCCGTCCGTCCAGGAAATGACCTCGTCCTGCGAAGGATTCGAAGTCTAAAACGCTGCGTGCAGGCGTGTGGCTGCAAAATAATGACCCCTAGATATGCGGTTTGGCAAAATGCCCAGCAGCTGCCTTTGTTTCTGCAAGGCGAGCGCCCTCAAAGGAAACCCTGGCTGGCTGTTTGGTTGGCTTCTGGCTGGCTTTCTGGCTGGTTTGGTTTGGCTCCTGGCTGGCTTTCTGGTTGGTTTGGTTTGGCTCCTGGCTGGCTTGGCTTGGCTTCTGGCTGGCTTTCTGGCTGGTTTGGTTTGGCTCCTGGCTGGCTTTCTGGCTGGTTTGGTTTGGCTCCTGGCTGGTTTGGTTTGGCTCCTGGCTGGCTTTCTGGCTGGTTTGGTTTGCTCCTGGCTGGCTTTCTGGCTGGTTTGGCTTGGCTTTCTTTTTTTCCCTGTTTTTTTTAGCTCGCCTTGCAGAAACGCAGCTGCTGGGCATTTTGCAAGCATATCTAGGGGTCATTATTTTGCAGCCACACGCCTGCACGCAGCGTTTTAGACTTCGAATCCTTCGCAGGACGAGGTCAAATGCTGGACGGACGAGTGCCAGGAGCCTCTCAGGTAGAATAGAATCCATTTGGGAAACCCCCTCTAAAGAGAGAGCGGGGCTGTTCTGGTGCGAGGACCTGCGGGAGGCGCCAGCTCATGGCCGTCGAGCCCCAAGGTGGCCATCAGGGGGCGCCCGAGAGCTGCCGGAGGAGCACGAGGTGCTGCGGAGGTGGTGCGAGGCGCTGCGCCAGAAGTACAGGGGCCAGCGCCTGGCCAGGCTGGCGCACGAGATCTTCCTGAAGCTGCTGAAGGCGAAGCGGGAAGTGGGCACGCGCCTACGCGCTGCTCTCGCGCGCGGACGGTCAGCTGACCCGGGCGGGCCAGCACTACTACTCCCACCTGGGCCTGCGGCCCCCCAGCAAGGACTTTGACTACAACCAGCCCCTCATCCGCGAGGGGCCCAACGACTACATCCTGCTGCGCAACGGGCAGAAGAAGCTCGTGCGCTCCCTGCAGGGCGGAGAGCACCGGCTGACCAAGCTGGGCAAGGGCTTCTTCCGCGACAAGTACTACGAGCGTGCCGGTGATCATCCGTGGCAGGCGGCGCAGCGGGCGGAACGCGGGCGCGGGCTACGAGCGCAGGGACTGGCTGCCCGTGAACGAGCTGGGGGCAACAAAGTTGTTTTTTAAATGGAGGCGCTGAGGGACCTGGCCGACGACTTCAACGTGCGGGACCCGCGGAAGCTGTACCAACTCGCGAGGCAGCGCGACCTCGACGTGACGCAGGCCATGGCCTTCGAGGCGCTGAAGGCCGACGTGGGCCGGCAGGTGCAGGCGCCCCGGCCGCGCGCGCTGGGCAAGTCGGCCGCCGAGGGGCCGAACGACCGGCTGCAGGCCGACCTCATCGACTTCAGCCAGAACACGCGGGGGAAGACGAAGTACGGCCTGGTGGTGATGGACGTCTTCACCCGGGAGGCCGCCGTGGAACCTCTGCAGAACAAGAACGCCGAGACGGTGGGCCGCGCCACCAGGCGCGCCGCAAAGGAGCTGACGGGGGACGACGGGAACTTCGTGGTCACGACGGACCTGGGCAACGAGTTCGCCACGCTGGACCGGGAGCTGCCCGAAAATGCCGTGCACCGCACGAAGCGGCCCGAGGACCGCAACGCCATCGCCGTGGTGGATCGGGGCATCCAGACGCTGAAGAAGGACCTGGCCACGAGGGTGGCGCGCAAGGGCGGGCAGTGGAGCGACCACTTTCAGCAGACCGCTTCGGCCTACAACGCGCGGCCCCACGAGACGGTGCACGGCGCGCCCGAGGACGTGGAGAAGCAGCCGGCCACGGAGTTCAGGGTCCTCCAAGACAACGCCGACAAGTTCCAGCACAACAAGGACCTCACCGAGCGGCGCGTGAAGGCGGTGGAGGACGCGGGCGCCTTCCGAGCGCCGACGAACGCGGCGAGGAGCTTCAACCCTCAGTACGGCGACGTGCAGCGGCTGGGGGCCGTGGACTCCATGACCGTCCGCAGCACGGAGGGGCGGGAGACCCTGCTGAAGCTGGCGCTGCCGGCGCCGCAGGGCAGCGGCAACGCGGCGGGCCGGCTGACGAGACGGGGCAGGCCGGCGGCTGTGAGGCAGCTGGACGACTTCCTGGGGCCTCCGAGGCCCAGGACCCTCAACTAGCCTCCTTTGAAAAATGATTTTTTTAGGCACGCTCAGGCCTCCTCAGGCCTCGCCGTTTCCGAGGAAGCTTGATCAGACCCGTTTTGGGGCAAAAAAAACTTTGATCACACTCAAGTTGGAATTGCCTGATCGAGCGAAAACACTAGAAAAAAGGGTTTCGAGGCATTGCGCAAGCCCTTTTTGGGTTAGGGTTTGGGGTGCTCGGGAACCAACGGGTTGGGCGAACCAATCAAATGAGCGGGGGCTGGCATGAGCAAACCGTGCAAAACCGTGCAAAAGCTATTCCTCTAGTGCCTACATTGATGTAGGCACTGGACTAATAGCATTTTGTAAAACCGTGCAAAACGAGCTATTCCTCCAGGCCGTACATACATGTACACCCTGTAAGAATAGCATTTTTGTTGCGCAAAACCGTGCAAAACGAGCTATTCCTCCAGGCCGTATATGAATACACACCCTGTAGGAATGGCATTTTTGTTGCACAAAACGGTGCAAATGTCCCTTTAGGGTTTGGGGTCCTCGGCAAACCAAACGGGTTGGGCGGACCAGTATCAAGCCCAAACGGGTTGGGCGAACCACTCAAAACGCGGTTAGGTCCAAGCTGGGCCTGACAGGATTTCGAGGAGAGGGGGGTGAGACACCTGAGACCCACTAAACGTCGAACAGGAGTGTCTCAGGCGTGTCTCAGGTGTCTCAATCTTCAAATGGCTGTCTTGTTATTGCTGAGACAGGTCTGAGACACGCTTGAGACACTTCTGTTCGACGTTTAGTGGGTGTCTCAGGTGTCTCAGGTGTCTCACCCCCTTTCCCAGGATTGTCTCAGGCAAGCCCTCGGCTGGCTGGGCGTCTCTGGGTCCCTGGCGGGCTGCGGGCATGGCCTGATACAGGCCGAGAGAAAAAAAAACTCGAGAAAAAAATCAGGCAGTGTGACGAAGAGATGCAACTGCGGTATGTGTTTTTTTCGTCTCTGTGCTCGATCGGGCAAACTGTGCGATGCCCCTTCGCCTTTGCAGGCGGGAACTGTACGTTACCCTCTCACTTCACGAGGCGGATGAAGCTGTCGTTCAAGTCCTTCTTCCCCTCGGCGTCCTCGAATCTGTACATCAAGAAGTGGACGTTGATCCTCTTCCCGCACACGGACGCGGCCTTGCTGCGGCGCTCCACCACGCCCGCACTCTTCAGCAGGTCGGCGACGTTGAGCTTCACCCGCTTGCCCGGCTGCTCCACCTCGTGCTCCTGCCGGGTCGCTTTGATGAAGGACTCGCAGGCCGCGTGGATGTCCTCCCTGCTGTCCGCACTCGAGGCGCTGGGGGCTCTCTCCGTTTTGGTGGACAGGAAGGACCTCACCAGGTCGCCCACCTCGTCCTTCACCTCCACCTTCAGCAGGGCCAGGCATTTCGTGGGAATCGGGCCAATGGAGCGCATGGGCCTGTCCTTCAAAAGGTGCTTGTAGACCATGTACAGGATCGCGAAAAAGGAGGGTGTGGTGGATCGAATGGTGTCCTCCACCGGGACCCACGTCTTCTGGTTGGCCTCTACCGGGTTGTCCGTGAACACCGAGATGCGCTCCACGATGGCGGTCCTCTGTCGCACGGCGTAGTCGGAGCGGTGGGGGCTCGTTGGCGGCGAAAAACGCCAAGAACTGCGGCTTGCACCTCACGATCTTCTCGTACAGGTCGCGCCCAGACAGCTCGGAGATTGGGTCGGTGAACTTCTTGTACACCTGGAGCCGCATCGTCTCACTCCCGTCCACCTCCCGGATGCTCACAAACCTTCTGGCGCGGCAAAGCGCATAGACGGGGGAGGGTGCGGGGTCGCGAATCTTGGAGAACGTGGAGGCATCGATGGTCACCGCGTACGACCCCAGGATGGAACCCATCAGGTTGCACAGAGTGTCCTTGTTCCGCCCCACGCCGCGCGTCCACAGCGCCGCGGCCTGCTTCAGCCCGAAAGTGCCCTTGGCCAGGAGCATGAGTTCGTAGATCGTCGACGCCCAGTCGTCCTGGGTCCACGCGTGCAGTACCCCCAGTTCCGGGATGAGGTTGCAAAGCTCGTCGAGCTTCGAGTGGATGTCGGGACCCAGGTCGTACCCGTCCACGGACTTCCAGAACGAGTTCTGTTGCCGGCGGACCTCCTCCAGCGCCGCCTCAAACTTCTCCATGACCGGAGTCTCCCACCAAGCGGGCCAGGAGTGCGACCACCCAGTGGAGCGGGTGATCCTCATGGTGGGCCGTACGGGCGTCCACTCCAGCGTCTTGCTGTTCAAGACCATGCCCTCGAAGTTGAGGAGATGCCGGGTGCTCTCGTCATCCAACTCCCAGTCGGAGCTGTGCACACAGAGATGAGTCCTGCACGCGTCGGCCACAGCCTTCACGAAGGACTGGTTGGAGAATTTCCATTGCGATTCGATCTCCACGGCGCTCTCCGCCGTGCGCCAGGCCGTCTTGTAGTCGGACAGATCTCGCTGGCACACGACCTGGACGATCCACTTGAGCACGTCGGTGGCGGAATCCCCTGTCATGACCCAAATCTTCTTGGCCGGGTCGTACCAGCACTTGTGCCCAGTGTCCGAGAGGATCTTGAAGATCTCGTGCACTCGGTGCGGCATGCTGACGTGGACCGCGGGTGTCCGCATCACGACCTGGGCGAAAATCCCATGATGCGTCGGCGGGGATGCGAATGCCTTCATGACGTAAGCGTGGCGGACATCCCTGGCATTCCAGAGCTCCAGAGTGTGCGGGCCTGCGTTCTTGCAGATCACCGCCTCGGCCGCCTCGAGCGCGCTCTGAACCGAGAGCTGTGGCTTCAGCGTGAAAGCGAACTCTCCCAGCACGGACTTGATCTCGTTGCGGAGCAGGCCCAAATCGCCCTCGAACTCCAAGAAGAGACCGTCGTGCTCATAGGCGAGCACGTTCCCGTCCAACCTATGGACCACGTTCACAACCCTGTCAATGAGCTCCCTCTCCTGTGCGGTGTTCAAAACGTAGCAGAGGAGCTCGCGGGGTCGGGCAGTCTCGTTTCTCAGCCGCTTCAGCACGTCGCGGTTCTTCGAGCAGTCTTCGGCAACCAGAGCTCTCACCGTCCTCTGAAACTCGAGCGCGTAGTCCATCATCGGAAAGGTCGTCATCTCGTGCGCCGTCACCCAATTCTCGATGCTGCCACCGTAGAGGAGCCTCAGGTACAGCTCCTTCGCCGCAGTTCGGTCGGGGTGCGTCTTTGCCAGTATGGCGTTCCGCTCTGCCACGAAGTTCTTCAAAAATGCGGAATCGTGTCGGGCCGCGATAAGTGTGGCAGTTCTCCAGGTCGAACGTGTAGTGGTTGCGCAGCCCGGCTCTGGCCACGTCTCTCAACCATCTCGGCAGCATGAAGGTGGAAGCCGCCATGTGCCCGCTGGCCACTCCCGGGTTCTTCAAGCGGAGCGCCTTCAACTGATCCCCGTCCGCCCCTCCCGCCGCCTCCCCTTCTTCTTGAGAGCCACCATGAGAGACTCCTCGAAGTAGACTGTCTTGTAGGCGCGTGCCCCGCACGGAAGCCGCACTGCACCAGGAGATCCCCTGCGGCGCGCAACAGCGTGGGGCCGGAGCCGTTGCTCAAACGGAACACCTTGGATACCTCCCGCGTGGCCAGCTCTCCAAGAGCCTCCTCGTTCACGTGGTCAAAGAGAATCTGCGGGTGATTCTCCTCCTTGTCCACGTCCTCCATGAGGTGGTCCCCCAACTGGACAGGCGCCTCGGCCACTCCTTGCAACACAAGGCTCCTCGCGGCCTCGTTGTGGGCCTCCCTCTCCAGCCTGCGCCTCTCCTCCTCGGCCTCCGATCGCATCCCCCACGGCCTCCACGGCTTCTCCCTCCACGGCCTCCGCAATCTCCCCCTCCATTGCCTCCGCAATCTCCCCCTCCATTGCCTCCGGGCAATCCTCGGCAAGTCCTGGCTCGTGAACTCGCCAAGCCTGTCGCACCTGAGCGGGTCCATGATGCCGGGTACTGTCGGGCTATTGATGGACTACGGGGAGTTCGAATTGTCTCGAGTGTGTCGAATTGATTCTGCGGACAGCGTCATATCAAACTTGCCAAGCTCTGATTGCACCTCTCGCTCAGAAACAGGACAACTATCTCCCAGGCCTCCACTCAAAGAGGACATCAAAAATGCTCGGCCCGCTTGCGTCCGCGCAAGCCTCGGTCGCCCAGCCGTGCACCGACGCACAGCCAGCCGAAGGGGTGGGACAGCTGAGACAATCCTGGGAAAAGGGGGTGAGACACCTGAGACACCTGAGACACCCACTAAACGTCGAACAGAAGTGTCTCAGGCGTGTCTCAGACCTGTCTCAGCAATAACAAGACAGCCGTTCGAAGATTGAGACAAAACCACGAGTAGGTGTCTCAACCTTACGCGGGCTGCCTTGTTATTACCGGGACAGGTCTGAGACACGCCTGAGACACTCCCGTTCGATGTTTAGTGGCTGTCTCAGGTGTCTCAGGTGTCTCGCCCCCCTTCTCCCAGGATTGACTCAGCCCGTGTGTCTCAACCTTACGCGGGCTGCCTTGTTATTACCGGGACAGGTCTGAGACACGCCTGAGACACTTCTGTTCGACGTTTAGTGGGTGTCTCAGGTGTCTCACCCCCTTTTCCCAGGATTGACTCAGCCCTCTCAGTCCTCGGCTGGTTGTGGTCAGCCTAAAGAGATCTGAGGGCCCCAAAAATCCGGAGGAAATCGCATCCGTCGGCAAGTATCAAAACGAGGTTGGGCGAACCAGTACTATGGGTCGTTGGGCAAGGCTACTAAGGGGCCGTTGGGCGAACTCGTACTAAGGGGCCGTTGGGCGAACCAGTACTAAGGGCCGTTGGGCAAGTCAGTACTAAGGGCCGTTGGGCGAACTCGTACTAAGGGCCGTTGGGCTAACCAGTATCAACACGTTCGTTGATCCTACTGGCACAGCACTTGCTCAGTGCCGCGCTTATTCAGCGCACCTACCTACAGGCACTTGCTCAGTGCCGCGCTTATTCAGCGCACCTACCTACAGGCACTTGCTCAGTGCCGCGCTTATTCAGCGCACCTACCTACAGGCACTTGCTCAGTGCCGCGCTTGTTCAGCGCCCCACAACCCCCCTACCCCACCCTGGTCGCAGACTCTTTTTCACTGCTCGAACATGTCCCCGACGTCGTGCTTGCAGCTACCTGACGGCTCAAGGTCCTGTCGCGGTGCAAAAAAAGAAATGTGGCTGCCGAGAAGAGCAAATGTCCTCGCCCAGTCTTCTTGTACTGCGGGGGCTCGAACGGCCCCTTCGGAAGCGCCTTTCCGGAACGCAAGTGTTGCACCATGGAAATTGAGCCTCTAGAAAACAAAAGAACTTGCCTTGCAGGTCAACGTAGTTTCCAAAGCCTGCCAAAGTCGGAGTGGAAGGATACTTCAAAAAGAACGCATTCCTCGCGCCTGACGTCCCTGAGCGGCGTGCTTTGTCTTCTTGTCTTCCTGAAGGTCGGAACTAGCAACAGTGAAATGGCGATTGCGCCAAGCCTTGGCGACAGAGCTGCTGTCAGGCTGAGATTTCCTCTTGCGTCCCTGCACCAAACAGACACAAAGAGATGCAACTCCACAAACATGGAAGAATTGCAATTCAGGCAATTCTCAGCAGTCAGCCGCGCGATCTCGACGCGAAGGCTCTCCACGGTCTGGTTGCCAACGTGGCTGGCTGCCTTGAACTCCGCCAGATCTGCGCCGAGTTTCTCATTCAGGGCACGAAACGAAGCAACACTAGCGTGCAAATCCAGCTTCTCCTGCACCAGCTCTTTGTTCTGAAGCTCCAAGGTGCTGATTCTATCCCGAGCGCCAGCAAGTTCGGCGTTCATCCTGTCCAGAACTGCATCCTTGTGGGCCTGGGCGCTGAGCTGAGGCAGGAGCCTCCTGAACCTGCTTGGAGGCCCTCGCCTCCCTCCTGCCCTGGTGGCTGACGCCGCCTCTCCTGCGTGTGTGGACGAAAAGACGAACGAGTCGCCGCCTTGCCTGTGAGCGTGCTTTCCTCTCCAGCGCTCCTCATCACCTGGCCAAAGAACATCAAAACGGTCACGCAAAAGCAAGAGGAACATGTTTCCGAGCCTTGAGCATGATCGTCCCCCCTCCAGTTTCCATGACCTGTCAACGAGCAACTCGACGAGACGGCAAACCCCTCCCCCCGGCGCCTGTGCCCCAGTCCTCACCAGACCATGTGCCCCACTCCTCGCCGCCCCAACCTGTCAACGAGCAACTAAAAGATTGAGTCCCCACCCCAACGGCCGCCTGCGTCAGGCATTCACGGGCCCCACTCCTCGCCGCCCCAACCTGGCAACGAGCAACTAAAAGATTGAGTTCCCACCCAACGGCCGCCTGCGTCAGGCCCCCACGGCCCCCACATCTCGTCCTGAGCCAAACAAAAAACATGCGTTTCTTCGAGAAAAAGGAAAGGCCGGCCTCTACTCCATGATCCCCCATCGCGGGTCCGAGCCAGTGCTGCTGCTGTTGCTGCTGTTGCCGCTGTTGCTGCTGTTTTCCGAGCCGAGGGTTGCTGCTGTTTTCCGAGCCGAGGGTTGCTGCTGTTTTCCGAGCCGAGGGGTTGCTGGCGCTGGTGCTGTTGCTGGTGCTGGTGCTGTTGCTGTTTTCCTCGAGCCGGCGCGCTGTGCGGAACATCAGTGACTCAACCGTTTCAAAGTTCTCATCTTGCCACACGAATCCGAGGTCTCCAGTCAAAATCAAGCAAAACAAACCAACGTGACATCCGTGCAAAACCGCAGCCGCGAGAACCTCCGGCGTTCCCGCACCCCAGCATCCCCCAGCATCCCCAGCATCCCCAGCAGAGGCGTCCCCCGCGGGACATAAAAAGCACACCAAAATCATGCAAAACCATGCAAAACCATGCAAAATCATGTCATGCCAAAATCCAGCAATGCGAAAAAACCGTGCAAAACGAGCTATTCCTCCGGTCCGTATATAAATATACGGACTAGAGGAATCGCGTTTTTTCAGCGCAAAACCGTGTAAAAAGCTATTCTCCCCGGCCTTTACGGGCAAGTATACCCGGGGAGAATGCGCGGCCCACCAAAAAAAACTGGGCCCGTAAAAAAAAGAATGGCAAGTTGGGCGAGACAACGACAGCAGATCACGGAGGCCGCGGACGGCGGCGCCCGGGCTCGCACGGGGGCGGATGGTGCCGTCGTGCTGAACCTGCGGCGCGGCCCGGGGGCCTACGCGCTGCTCTCGCGCGGACGGGCAGCTGACCCGGGCGGGCCAGCACTACTACTCCCACCTGGGCCTGCGGCCCCAGCAAGGACTTCGACTACAACCAGCCCCTCATCCGCGAGGGCCCCAACGACTACATCCTGCTGCGCAACGGGCAGAAGAAGCTCGTGCGCTCCCTGCAGGGCAGAGTTGACCAAGCTGGGCAAGGGCTTCTTCCGCGACAAGTACTACGAGTACCTGGTCCACGTGCCGGTGATCATTCGGGGCAGGAGGCGCAGCGGGCGGAACGCGGGCGCGGGCTACGAGCGCAGGGACTGGCTGCCGGAAACGAGCTGGGCGGCGCCATGACGAGGCACCCGGCACACCTCACGGAGGAGCAGGTGGCGCAGCGGGTGAAACAACAAGTGGAGGCCTCGCTAGATCCGGGCGGCCCTTGACCCTGAGGGGCTACAGGAACTCCAGGACCGAGGTGGAGACGCTCCTGCGCCAGCGCATGAGGGGCCTGAGGAGCGTGAGCTTCCAGCTGCCCTGCGAGGAGACGTGCTGCCGACTTCGACTCCATGCTGCGCCACGACTGGAGGCGCCTTGGCATCTCCGCCGAGGAGGTGCGAGAGTTCTGCGCACACAGGTCCTCGCACCAGAACAGCCCCGGCTGCACGTCCGCGGCGTCGAAGCGCCTCCACTCTTGGATGGGGCGGCAGGGTCTGCTCGCCTCGCCCCGGTAGAGCACGCGCGCCGCCTGCCGCTCCAGCACCCGCTTCACGGCCCTGTACATGTAGCAGTGCCCGTCGAGGCGCGGCGCCAGCTCATGGCCGCCGCGAGAGCCCCAAGGTGGCCATCAGCAGCCCGGCGCAGTACTGCGGGCTGAGGCTGAGGCGGGGCACCAGGATCCGAGGCTGCCGGAGGCGCACGAGATTTTTTTGAAGCTGCTGAAGGCGAAGCGGGAACTCCCGGCGCGGCGGAGAGGCAGAAGACCCTAGCCGCGCAGGACGGCAAGTGCGCGCTGTGCGGCTGCGGGCTGACGGCCGGCACCTGCGAGCTGGACCACGTGGTGCCGGTGAGGCAGGCCTTTGCGGGCAGCGTGCAGACTTTGCAGGCGCTGTGCGGCGACTGCCACAGCGAGAAGACGCTGAGAGAGAGCGCGCAGCCCACCAGCCTGGAGAGCCGCGTGGCGCCCGGAGTCATGGAGTACGTCCGGAGCCCCAAGCTGCCTCCTCTGGTTCAGGCGTGCGCAGCGTCCCGCCACAAGGACGCTCTGTACGTCGGCGTGGACGTGGTGCGCTCAGGCGCAACGGGCTGGCCAACGCCGTGCCCGGCGGACGGCGTTGAGCCGGACGGACGTGGAACCCGGCTGGCACCCGAAGGTTTCGCTGGCCGCGATGCTGGACCTGGGCGTCTGCCGCTGGGACCGCATCGTGTTGGGCATCTCCGCGCGGAGCCACGTGGACGCGGCGACGCTGCGGCGCGCGCTGGAGCGCATGGACGCCGTGTGGCAGGACATGGCCAAGCTCAGCGTGAACGCGATGAAGGCCTTGGGCGCGCAGCACGGAGGTGGTCTACAGCGTGCCATGACGCGGTGGGCTTTGAGCACTGCATGGTGGCCAAGGCCCGGCGCATCCTGGACGCGCCGCCGCGCTACCTCGCGCAGGTGAAGATGGACTGCCGCAGCGGCTGCCGAAGCGCTTCGCGGAGCGGCTGCGGGCGCCACCCGGACGGCACGCCGGTCTACCGCGTGGAAGAGACGAAGCCGTTGCTGGGCAGCAGCAGGGCGCCGCGCATGGAGGCGGAGCGGCCCAAACACGGAGGTGGAACGGGGTGGACGACCCTATAAGCCACTGCCTGGCGGGCAACTCCCTGCTGCTCACGAACCTGCCGGGCACCGGAAAGACGCACCTGGCCCGGACCATTGTGGCGAGCAGGGCGAGGCGGTGCACCTGGTGTCCAAGACGCACTGCTCCGCGCAGAACCTGGGGCTGGGGGCGCAGACGGCCGACCACATGGCGCTCTGGGCGGACCTGGCCGTGTGGGGCTGAACGCCGGCGTGAAGTTCCTGCTGCTGGGAGACTTCCGGCAGTTGCCGGCCGTGCTGGCTCCTGGGCCGGGCGGCCCATCAGCGCGCCGTTGGAGCACAGCCAGCTCATCCGCGACCTGGCCGGCGGGCACAGGCACGAGCTCACGGAGAACATGCGCTCCGACCCCGGCATCTTCAACTTCGTGAAGTGGCTGCGGGTCGGCGAGGAGGCGTGCCCCACGCTGGAGCAGGCCAAGGCGAGGCTGAAGGAGCTCTACCCCTCCAAGCCCGGGTGGCCGGACACCACGCTGGTCATCAGCCACAGCAAGCGCATGGCCGTGAACGCAGCGGCGAACCGGGCCCTGGCGCCGGAGGGCTCAAAGCTCCTAGAGCTGGAGACGCAAGTCATCCACATAGATTTGGGTTGCTACGAAACGGTACCAACCCAAAACGGTTGTGATAATTTTATACCAACCAATGGGTGTAGCCAAACTGCAACACCCCAAAACAGCCCGCAGAGCATGAGGGTGTGGCCGGGGCTGCGCCTCATCGGGGCCGGCGGAAAGATACCCAAGGGCGTCTTTGTGGCCGTGGCGGAAGTGGAGCCGGACGGAGTGAGGCTGGACAACGGCATGCGGCTGAAGAACCAGGAGCTGCTGCGGGCCACCTGGCCGAGCCACGCAGTGACCTACGCCAGCTGCCAGGGGCTCACCCTCCACAACCGCGTCCGCCTGGACCTGGAGTCCTGCCACCTCACGCTGCGCCACCTGTACGTGGGCGCCTCGCGGGCCACGAGCTCCGAGCTGCTGGAGGCCTAGAACGGGCAGCACGGCGCCTCCAGGGGCTCCAGCATGAGGTGGCGCACCTCGAAGAGCACGCCCCACTGCCTGGCCATCAGCCACACGTGCCGGGCCTCCACAAGCGCGCGGCCCCTGCGCCGCGCGAACTCCGCGGGGCGCGGCACGCGGTTGCCGGCCGGGTCCCAGAAGAGGCAGCGCTCCAAGTCCATCTTGCACTTCACGTGCTTGCCCTTGGCGCTCACCTTGACGGCGCGCTGCAGCTGGCTCTCAAGCTCCGTGCGGGCGGCCCCCGGAAAGGGCTTCTGGAAGATGATCATGCTGTCGATGACGCCCTGCTCCACCTCCTCCGTCCACAGCTCCAGGTTGGTGTTGCTCGCAAAGCACACTCCCACCCTCTTGGCCCCGTCGTCCTGGAAGTTGCCGGGCTCCCACAGCACCTCCACGTCCACCTTGCACACCAGCGCGCCCTGACGGGAGTCCTCTATGGACATGAATTTTCCCCCCTTGCCATTGGTCTGAACGTCCAGCCCGAGCGCAAGCTTCATTGCGAAGTTCGGCTCCTTTTTTTTATCCGTAGGAAAAAAGTCCGGTCCGATGAACGCGCGAGTTTTCTTGGTCGTCGCAGTGGCGGTGATCTTGCTCGTTAAAAATGCCGAGACTCCTGGAGCTTTTCTGCGGCACCAAGTCGGTGGGCAGGGCCTTCGAGGCGGCGGGCTGGGAGGTCGTCTCCCTGGACATCGTGTCGAAATTTGAGCCCACAATCCTGTGCGACATCCGGAGCTGGGACTACACTACGTTTCCGGGGCACTTCGACATGGTTTGGGCCAGCCCCGTCTGCACGGAATACAGCCGCGCGCTGACGACGCGCCCGCGGCGGCTCCTGGAGGGCGACGCGCTGGTGCTCAGCGCCCTTGAGTTCATCGCGCACTTTGGCCCCTTGATGTGGGTCATAGAGAACCCGGCCACCGGGCTGCTGAAGACCCGGCCGTTCATGGAGCGTCTGCCCTGGGTGGACGTGACCTACTGCAAGTACGGAACTCCGTACAGGAAGCAGACGCGGCTGTGGACCAACATGCGCTGGAGGCCGAGGCGAGCCTGTGCAGGCCCGGCAGCCGCTGCGAGGCGTGGCAGGACGGCAGGCACCTCCGGGCCGCGCAGCGGGGGCCGCGGCTGATGGAGGGGCAGTACGAGAGGGTCAGCCAATCACGCGAGCTGCTCTACAGCGTTCCTGCTGCGCTGTGCGAGGAGATCGCGCGCGCGGCCACGGAGGAGCTTGCGGAGCGGCTGAGCATTCCGGACTAGGCTTCCTCCAAGGGGCCTGGAAAATGCCAATTTTTCCATGTTTTTGCATGTTTTTTGGGCGGTGCCACTAAACACCAAAAATGGCGCAGAGGGGCACCCCCCGCCTTTTTTCTCGTTTTTTGGGCGCACTCAAAAGCGGTGTCACTAAACACCAAAAATGGCGCAGAGGGACACCGGGCCCTTTTTTTTGCCGTTTTTGCTCAACTTCAAAAGCGGTGTCACGCTGCATCAAAAATGAAGCAGAGGGACACCGGGCCTTTTTTTTGCCGTTTTTGCGGCGCATTCAAAAGCGGCGCCACTCTGCATCAAAAATGAAGCAGAGCGGCACCGGGCCTTTTTTTGTCATTTTTGGGCGGTGTCCCTCAACTTCAAAAGCGGTGTCACGCTGCACCAAAAATGGCGCAGAGCGACACCGGGCCTTAGTCAAGCACAGAGACGCCCGTGCCGGAGAGCGTCACCAGCTGGTAGGCCACCAAATGAATGAACAGGTCCGTCATCGTGCTGTCCAGGCCCTTGAAGGTGAACCGGGCAAGGTCGCCCGAGCGGGTGCTGACGCCACTCAGCGGCATCTTGGGCACGCGCTCGGTGGGAAAGCCGGCAACGAAGCTGTGGCGCAGGTAGCCCACGCGGCCGATGTCGATGTTGCGCACCGTGTCGTCGTAGGTGCCCGCAAGGACCGAGAGGAAGTGGAAGTGCTCCGAGGCTCCCTTCATGGGGTTGTGAGGGTACTGCAGGCTGCCCAGCTGCATCTGAGACTCCAGGAGGCTGTCCTCCTGCCACGTCCTGCCCCGGGTTGGCCAGCAAGTGGATCTTGGAGCCCGCGTCGTTGTCCCAAAAGGTCACAAACGCGCCCATGAGTTTCGTGAAGGCGCGCGCCACGGTGGCGTTGTGCTCCGCCACGCCGTTCGGGACGCTGGACTGCTGCGTGTGCACCGTGGGGTAGCTGAACACCAGGGACCTTCCTGAGAGGAGCACGCGGTTGAAGGACTCCACCAGCGCAGAGTCCAGGACGACCTGGGAGGCCAGAACTTGGACGTTCTGGATCTCAAAGTCGGTGCTCAGCGTGGCCCCCGCCGGGTGCGCCCCGGCGTTCTCGGACCACAGCGCAGTCGTGGCGTCCGCAAACTCAATTTCTATCACCAGGTTCAGCTGCGGCGGCAGCATCTTCCCGCAGCGCAGGATGCCCACCATGGTGGGGCGCAGCACGTCCGCGTAGCCGCCCTGGTGCACCGTGCGGGCGATGCGCGGGTCGTTCACTTCGTCGAAACCCTCCATGGCCTTGTTGCGGTTGTACTCTCTGCCCTTCAGCAGGTCACGCACGGCCACGGTGCGGCCGTAGTAGTTGATGTCGTCGCAGCGCTGGCCGTTGGCGAAGACCTGGACGCGCTGGACGAAGCAGGCGGGGTTGGGCGTGGCCGGGGCCAGCGGGTTGGTGCCGTCCGTGTTCCTGACGCAGAAGGCGATCTTGATGGACTCGGGGTCGATGAAGGACGTGCCGCTGGTCAGCGGGATGCGGCAGACCCTAGAGGTTGCGGGGGAGAAGGAGCTCAGCGAGCTGGGGAAGTACTGCACGTCATGCCGCGCCGTCACGTAGCTGGTGTTGCTTGTTTTCAGCTTGTAGTCCAGGCTCTGCATCAGCTCATCCTGAGCTCCGGCGGTGACTACCTCCATGCTTGTTTATATACACGCATTTTGACTCGTACGGCGAAGGAAAAAATTTCCTCTAGCGCCTAGCATTTTGTTGCCAAAAACCGTGCAAAAACCGTTGCAAAATAAACTCTCCCCGAGGAGGGTTTTATTTTTTTTACGCAGCCTCAATGTCTCGCGCCAGCTGGTCAAAGCTGGGCGGCGTGACTGCCCGGAACTGGAGCTCGCCCGCGAGCTCTGGGACTGGGGCAGGGCCACGGGGTTCAGGCCCCAGGAGAAGGGGCGCGGCGTGTTGTTGGACTGCGCCTGCACGCGGAAGCCGGACTGCGAGGAGGCGCGGCTGCTTGCGGGGCTGCCTGAAGTGCCGCTGCCTGAGCGCAGCGTGAAGTGCTGAGGCTGAGTGGCGTCATTCATGTTGTTGGCGGACCGGACGTCCTGCACGGCCGCGTCCTCGCTGCCCTGCTGGGGCCGGAAGAGCGTGTTCTCCAGCACCCAGCCCGTGCCGCGCGCGAGGCCGTAGGCCACGGCCAGCCCCGCCGTTGCCGCCGCGCCAACTCCCGCCGCGCCAGCCAGCGTCCCAGCAACCTCGCCCGTGGTGGGCGCCAGGGCTGCTGCTCCTTCCGCCAGGCCCCCCAGGTACCCAAAGGCTCCGCCCACGCCCTCGGCGGCAACGGCAACCTCACCCTCCTCCGCAGCCACGGCCGCCGTTTCCTCAACGGCCTGCGCCGCGCCACGCTCCACCTCCTGCGCGCGCTGCCCCGCCTCATCCAGGAGGCGCTCCACGTCACTGGGCCGGCCTATGATCTGCGGAGGCGGCTGCGCCGGGTAGCGGCCCCGGTCCGTGGAGAGGAAACTGTCGGCCAGGCGGATTTTGTAGACGGCGAGCCGGGCCACTCTCTTGCGGCTGTCCACGTAGATAGTGGTCATCCTTTTCTTTAGGAACCCGCCCGTCCGGCGGACGACGGGCGGCTGGACGGCTGCGACGGAGGTGCAGCAGGAGATATTCTCACACTTCGCGTTGATCAGCGTGGAGCTGGCGAACAGCTTCTGGCCCAGGAAGCTGAGCGCCGCCCCCATCGGCGTCTTTTTCAAGCGCAAAACGCTCTTCAAAGCGCTGCCGGTACAGCTGCTCCTTTGGCAGCAGGGCGCTCAGCTCCTCAATAACGGCGTCCAGCTCGTGCTGGTTGCGCAGCCTCCAGCAGCAGAGGAATTGCATGTTCACCCGCACGGCTGCGCTGATGAGCCTCAGCTTCTGCGAGCTCACCCAGGTACTGATCTGCGTGTGCCGGCCCCTGATGAAGAGAGTGTCCAGGGCGCCGTGAGGCTTGTGCAACTGCGGCGTGTCAGCAAAGTCGTCGATGACTACAAGCACCTGGTACAGTTTCTTCCTTTCCAACTTCTTGGACGCCTCCGTGATCTTGCGCTGCTGCTGGATGATGCGCCGCAGCGCCGCCTCGTCCCACTCGTCCCAATACGTCTGCTCCCGCTCCGTGTTCACCCCCAGGTCCCCCTCAATGTACTTCTTGACGGGTATCCAGCCGTCGTCTATGTTCACACTCGGGCTGAAGACGTAAATTCTCTCAAAGACGCCGCGATACCGCTCCAGAATCAGGCTGATCAGAGCCACGGTTTTGCCCGATTTTGATGGCCCGAGGAAGATGCCCGTGCATGGCACCAGGGGCACCACGGGGTCAGAGGGCTGCTTACTGCTTTACTCTGTCGTAGGAAACAGCTTGATCTTCCCCATTTCCTTTGCGTTACTTGCCAAATTTGAAGCCGGGAAGCCGTGCGAGTCCGGGAGAAATGCCATATTTACGGCATCGCAGCCGGAGTTTTCCGTGAGTGCCCTGCTATACAGCAGTGCGCTTCCAGAGTTTTCAGGGCAATCCGGGCGGCGAGTCTGTCTGCGCACTGCTATACAGCAGGGCGCTGACACAGTTTTTTTTTCCGGGCAATCCTGTGCCCACGCCAGGATTGAGTGGAGCAATCCTGCGCCCACGCCAGGATTGAGTGGAGCAATCCTGTGCCCGCGCCAGGATTGAGTGGGGCAATCCTGTGCCCACGCCAGGATTGACGGCTGGGCGTGTGAATGGTGGAAAAAAAACACTCCGGGAGTTATCCTGCGAGGACCGACGAACTCCCGGACCTCCCGCGCTGGCCCGGTGATGGTGTTTTTTCGGGCAATCCTGTGCCCACACCAGGATTGACGGCTGGGCGTGTGAATGGTGAAAAAAACACTCTGTCAGTTGCACCCGCGAGGACCGCCCCGCTGACGGACCTCCGGCACTGGCCCGGTGATGGGTTTTTTCGGGCAAAAAGCGAAGTCGGAATTCCGACCTCGGTGTAGAGCGAAGTCGGAATTCCGACCTCGGTGTGGTGCAGGCTCTTCCGCCGCAGACTGCGCGAACTGCGCAGCGACTGCAGCGACAGCTGCAGACTGCGCCGCGCGAAAGCGCGAACACAGAACATAGCACCTCTCTCTTTAGAGGGGGTTTCCCGAATGGATTCTATTCTACCTGAGAGGCTCCTGGCACTCGTCCGTCCAGCATTTGACCTCGTCCTGCGAAGGATTCGAAGTCTAAAACGCTGCGTGCAGGCGTGTGGCTGCAAAATAATGACCCCTAGATATGCGGTTTGGCAAAATGCCCAGCAGCTGCCTTTGTTTCTGCAAGGCGAGCGCCCTCAAAGGAAACCCTGGCTGGCTTTTTGGCTGCCTTCTGGCTGGCTTGGCTTGGCTTCTGGCTGGCTTTCTGGCTGGTTTGGTTTGGCTCCTGGCTGGCTTTCTGGCTGGTTTGGTTTGGCTCCTGGCTGGCTTGGCTTGGCTTCTGGCTGGCTTTCTGGCTGGTTTGGTTTGGCTCCTGGCTGGTTTGGTTTGGCTCCTGGCTGGCTTTCTGGCTGGTTTGGCTTGGCTCCTGGCTGGCTTTCTGGCTGGTTTGGTTTGGCTCCTGGCTGGCTTTCTGGCTGGTTTGGTTTGGCTCCTGGCTGGCTTTCTGGCTGGTTTGGTTTGGCTCCTGGCTGGCTTTCTGGCTGGTTTGGTTTGGCTCCTGGCTGGTTTGGTTTGGCTCCTGGCTGGCTTTCTGGCTGGTTTGGTTTGCTCCTGGCTGGCTTTCTGGCTGGTTTGGCTTGGCTTTCTTTTTTTCCCTGTTTTTTTTAGCTCGCCTTGCAGAAACGCAGCTGCTGGGCATTTTGCAAGCATATCTAGGGGTCATTATTTTGCACGCCTGCACGCAGCGTTTTAGACTTCGAATCCTTCGCAGGACGAGGTCAAATGCTGGACGGACGAGTGCCAGGAGCCTCTCAGGTAGAATAGAATCCATTTGGGAAACCCCCTCTAAAGGCACGTCCGCGCGTCAAGCGCCTCCACTCTTGGATGGGCGGCAGGGTCCCGGTAGAGCGCGCGCCGCCTGCCTCTCCAGCACCCGCTTCACGGCCCTGTACTGTAGCAGTGCCCGTCGAAGACCAAGAAGCACACGGTGCGGTGCTCCTGCAGCGCCGGCTGTCCACGAGGTCGCCCTGCGAGCTCAGCACGCGATGGGCCTCGCCCTGCCACGCGGCGTCCATGCTCTCCAGCGCGCGCCAGCGTCGCCGCGTCCACGTGGCTCCGCGCGGAGATGCCCAACACAATGTGGTTCCAGCGGCAGACGCCCAGGTCCAGCAAAACCTTTGGGTACCAGCCGGGCCCCACGTATGGCAACAGATTCAGGCAGACTGCCTCGCGTCGCAGCAGCCCTCCACAAAGCCCAGGTCCGGCAGCACGCCGTCCACGGGCTCAACGCCGTCCGCCGGGCACAGGATGGGCAGGGGGAAGGGGGCGTTGGCAGCTTGCACGTCTGCGCTCTCAGCGTCTTCTTGCTGTGGCAGTCGCCGCACAGCGCCTGCAAAGTCTACGCTGCCCGCAAAGGCCTGCCTCACCGGCACCACGGGTCCAGCTCGCAGGTGCCTCAGCCCCAGCCGCACAGCGCGCGCTTGCCGTCCTGCGCGGCCAGGGTCTTCTGCCTCTCCGCCGCGCCGAGCTGCTGCAGCTGACGCCATGCGGCATCTCCGCCAAGGAGGTGCAAGAGTTCTGCTTGTGGCGCCCAACTTGCCATTCTTTTTTTACGGGCCCAGTTTTTTTTGCCCGTCCGCGTGCCCGTATGGCCGGGGAGAATAGCATGCTCTGCCAAGGGGGGCAGCTTCCGGGGTGCGTTCAAACGGTTATAGTAGTAAGGAACATCAGCTTATACTACCCTATTAATTTTCGGATTTGGGTCCCCAAACCCTGCAAAACAGCCAAATTCTCCAACCAGCTGAACGTTTTTCCGATGTCACCGGTCTTTGTCACCACTCCGTTTTTGGTGCAAAAAGCGCTGAAAACGGTGAACTCCGCAAAGCGTGTTTTTTCGTGTCAGACGTCCAAAGTGGTGCCTGAGCCTCCAAGTTCGCTCGTTTTCCGCCGAAAACCGGCTCCAGGCGTTCGCCGTGCTCCGAATTCCGTTTTCTGCCCCGAAAAGCCTGCGAATTCCAGCCCGCTGAACTCGTCACCGCTTGTCACCGCTTCGTCACCGCTCGCTTTTTGGGTGCAAAAGTGCGCAAAACCGGGCCCAGTTCCCGAGCTCCTTCTCCGCAGGGTTTTTCGCGGCCCGACAGCCCGCCGAGGTCCAGGCTCGGAGTCCGACAGCCCGCCGAGGTGGTCCGTCAGCCCGCCGAGCTTGTCACCACTGATGTCACCGCTCCATCCGGCTCCGTTTTTGGTGCAAAAAAGCGCTCAAAACGGTCGAGTCCGAAGAGTCCGTTTTTCGTGTCGGACTGCAAGTGGGATGCCCGAGCCTCCAAATTCGCTGGTTTTCGGTGAAAGCGGGCTCCAGACGACCACTTTGCTCAGTTTTCCGCTTTCGGGCCGGAAAAGCGGCGAATTCCAGCCCGCCGAGCATGTCACCGCTTGTCACCGCTTCGTCACCGCTCTCTTTGGGGCCGAAAAGTGCGCGCTCCGCGGCTTCGGTCTGGAGTTCGGAACCAACACTCCAACCTCGAAACTCCAAAGTTCAAGGTTTGGAACCTCGAAACTCTGGAGTTTGGAACCTTGAAACTCTGGAGTTCAGGGTTTGGAAAACCTGGTTGATCCTGCCAGTAGTCATATGCTTGTCTCAAAGCCGTTCCTAAAAAGGTCTCGGGCTCGATTCCTCCCGGGTCCGCCCCTGATCACCCTAAGAGTCAATAATGGAACCGGGTGATTCATGAATGGCTCATGAATGGGCAAGGTTGGTTCATGAATGGGCAAGGTTGGTTCATGAATGGGCAAGGTTGGCTCATGAGTGTCCTTCGCCGGTCTCGTCATGTGGCCGAGGTGTCCCAAGCGTTTTTGACCGACGCCATCGGTCAATCAGCTCCCCAACGCGCTCTTCCGCCCTCACCGCTCGCGCGCGCTCTTGCGCGATGATCCCGCGGCGGTGGGCCAGCTGCCAGCGGAGATTTCTGTTCTCGAAGTCCCGCTCCCCACAGCGCAGAGTTTCGCCGAGGAGCTCCCAATCGAGGTGCGCGATGCGGGCGCTCTGGTGCGAGCGCTCGGCCTCGAGCAGCGCGTCCTCGCGAGGCCGCTTGCAGGGAGGCCGTTGGGCTATCAGAGCAGCCGCAAGGCAGGGAGCGTCCTCGTCCGCCCACGCGGCGGGCTTCTCCAGAAGCCATGCCTGCACGCAGCGGAAGGCCGCCGAGGAAGTCATCTTGAGCAGCTGCGGCGGATCGAATAAGCATCATCGAGAAAGCGAGAAAACGAGAGCTCGGGATCTTGTTTTAGCGCGTCCTCAAGCTCATCAGCGCGCTCGCTCGAGGATCTCGTCGAGGCGCTCCACCCGCCGGCGGATGTTGCTGCGCTCCAGCTCCGCAACGCGCTGCTCCGCCTGCACCGCTCGCTTGCGGGTTTGCCTGAGGTACTCGTTCTTGCGGTCCAGCATCCTGCGGAGATTTTTGTTGTCTCGCTCCCGCTCCTCGCGGCACAGAGTTTCATCGAGGAGCTCCTCATCGAGCTGCGCGATGAGATGCCGCTGGTGCGAGCGCTCGGCCTCAAGCAGCGCGTCCTCGCGAGGCCGCTCGTAGGGAGGCCGCTGGGCCATCAGAGCAGCCGCAAGGCAGGGAGCGTCCTCGTCCGCCCACGCGGCGGGCTTTTCCAGAAGCCATGCCTGCACGCACCGGAAGGCCGCTGAGGAAGTCATCTTGAGCAGCTGCGGCGGATCGAATAAGCATTATCGAGAAAGCGAGAAAACGAGAGCTCGGGATCTTTTTTAGCGCGTCCTCAAGCTCACTCGAGGATCTCGTCGAGGCGCTCCACCCGCCGGCGGATGTTGCTGCGCTCCAGCTCCGCAACGCGCTGCTCCGCCCGCACCGCTCGCTTGCGGGTTTGCCTGAGGTACTCGTTCTTGCGCTCCAGCATCCAGCGGAGATTTTTGTTGTCTCGCTCCCGCTCCACGCGGCACAGAGTTTCATCGAGGAGCTCCTCATCGAGCTGCGCGATGAGATGCCGCTGGTGCGAGCGCTCGGCCTCAAGCAGCGCGTCCTCGCGAGGCCGCTCGTAGGGAGGCCGCTGGGCCATCAGAGCAGCCGCAAGGCAGGGAGCGTCCGCGTCCGCCCACGCGGCAGGCTTCTCCAGGAGCCATGCCTGCACGCACCGGAAGGCCGCTGAGGAAGTCATCTTGAGCAGCTGCGGCGGATCGAAATCAGCATTATCGAGAAAGCGAGAAAGCGAGA
>CAUJNA010001751.1:0-57847 GCA_963377175.1 Effrenium voratum | reverse complement strand
TCAGTAGTGGGGGGCCACGCCTAGCAAATAAATTGCTTCATACATACACCCCCCCTACAACTTTGTCCATCTTCCATCTTCTACCCTTATTTGTTTTCATCATTTTTCTACATTCCTTTCTGTCCATCTCATCCGCTTTTTTCTCATCATTTTTCCAAAACTTTCGCCATCCTTTTCTCCTTCCTCCTCGCCTCATTCATTTCACCAACTGCCCTTCAAAATGTCATTTCCTCAGTCTCCTCACCTCATCCATTTCAAAAAAAATGCAAAATGAATATTGCAAAAAATATGTGTCATCAAAAAAATATTCGAGCTGTCTAAAAACGATTTGTCCATTTCCCGGACAAAAATAGAACAGCAACAACATCACCCCCCTCCTTCGTTTCATCAGTTTCATCATATATTTGTTTAGGCGTGGTGTCCCTTGTAGGATGTTATCTTCAATATATAAAACGCTATACTTACATTATAATGATAACATATAAGGGTATAAATGTTATTATTCTAGAATGATTAAGAATTATGGGTTAAATTAATAGTCAGGAAATATGTCTTCAAATATGTAATCTACATATTTATCTATACCATCTTTATCTATATATTTGATATTGTCTTTTCCTATTATTGAATAAATCTATTCCCGGAAAAACAAATTAACTAGTAGCCATACTTGATATTTAGTGTTGTAGTAATACCATACATGATATTTAGTTATTCTAAATTCATTCAAGACCTCGTTTATTTTATCTTTACTTAATAAATGCCAATCAATCGCTTCAAACATGTCTCGATTTTGTTTTAACAAATGCTTTATATGGTTTAATTGCGTTTGCCCCTCCAAACCTCTTAATTAAATCTTTATTATTAAAGAACTCATCAACTTCTGTTTCAAATGACTTTCTAGCAACTTTATGGTAAAAACATACAGGAAATCGTTTTTGATATCTCATAAAGAATTTCAATTGTAATTGAAACTTTGTATATCCCTTATCCTTATGTTCTTCAACAAAAAACTTTTCAAGGTCTCTTGTTATACAGCATTGATTACAATATACATCATATTCACTTATTTTATTACATAGATTGGCGGGTAATAACTTATACAATGTTGATTTAACATCATTCCTTTTAGTTTTACAACATTCGCACTTTGAATAATTAAATAACATTTCTATTATAATATATATGGTGTTTATTTCTTGAAATACTTTTTTACAAGAAATAAAATTAAATATTGAAATATAATTATAACATATAATATTTTACATGTTATTATTATATTATGATTATAATTTCAGTTCAGGATAACTATTTAATTGATACATCTTACCTCTGTCATACATCATTTTAAAAATAATATTAATATCTATCACCATATTTTTAACATTAAACTGTTCACTTTCAATATATGATTTAATGGTTTGTTTTACATCAAACCTTTCCTTCTACGATATAACTATAATCCATAAAATCGTGGTATTATGTCATATTTTTCTTACTGTATTTTAAGAACTGTTTAAACATATAATAGTAAGGCGGGTCTTTCATAAACAGTTAGAATATTATAATGTCATCTTCAACACATTTATATTATGTCTTCTTTTCAGATTTAAATGACTTCTGATTAATTCTTGATTTGATTATTTCTTGATTATCTCTCCAGGTTTTACAATTTCGCCATCTATATTCTTCATCCTAGTGAATAATCGAATAATATGATTAACTATTTCATTAGGAAATTCATTTTTATACAATTCATGTTTTCTTGTTTTAAGTGGCATTCAATCATAGCATTTTTTTATTGATATAATTATTGATTAGGGTTTCCAGCATTTCTATTATAATATAGATAGTTTTTATTTTTTTATTACTTTTTTCCAAGAAAATAAATTTATACCATTTTATAATCAGGTCTCAAAAATGCCCCCTGTTCATAATTTTCAAATATAATATTATTTCCTGTCCTAAATTCTTTTCAATCTTTTGCTATTTTGTAGGTTTTGTTTTGTCCAATGGCTTGTGGATTCCTTTTCTGTTTATTCTTTCTTCCTTGCTATTTTGACTTCATCTGAGGGTTTTCAACTTCAGGATATTTTTTTTTTTTTCTGGTCATTCTTGCGTGAGTTGCAATGTTGAGCCCTACGGTCAAGTTATTTTTTGGTTGTCTTAGTCCTGCGGTGTGTGTCATATATAAGTTGTAGAATGAACCCTTTTTTATTATTATAAGTAAGTAATACTTCAAAATTATATTCTGTCCATTGTATATTTTCTTTTCCTTTTTTCTCATCGTGTTCAATCCGCTTATACAGCATTTGTTTGTACGTGCGCACAAATCGTTCAGCCATTGGAGCATGTCCTCTTGTTAAATATAATTCAATGCCTTCTTTTTTGAAATAATCTTGAATGATGCTTGTTGTAAATGAACCTTCCATATCTCCATAAACCATTTTCGGCTTCCTTCCCATTTTGTGTAATCCTTACTCTTCCATGTGCTACATCTTCAGGTTGTTTAGATTTGATAGGTATAACAACCGCATATTTTGTGAAAGCGTCAATAAATAAGAAAGCAACCCTATTTTTTTGATTTGTTAAATCACTGAAAAAGAATAAGTCCATTTGATATTCCCAGTATGGTTCTTTCGGAATAAAACTGTTATATCCTCTCATTTTAGTTTTTTGTTCAACATTATTTTTAAAGAATGCTTCAATATCTGCCATTGTTATGCTTTTATCCTTTGCCCTACTGTCCTTAAGTGTGGTGGCTTTACTTCCGAAACCCCCCTTGTCAAAATAAACATTATTAATAATATCTTGCTTAGATGCCATATAAAATAAGATAGAAATTATTTTTCCCGGCGATTACAGTTTAAACAGTAAGATATACAGTTTTCCTTATGATGGGCATAATCGTTGTTTATTCTTTGGGCTGTCATATTGCTATTTATTACTCCACTATTTATTTCTATTTCAAACTCTGAACTGCATTTATTACATCTGGTATTAAGCCTGTCAAATAACCATTTGACATCAATATATTGTTTGTTGTCTATCTCTCTCTCTGCTTTCATGTCTTGTAATTTATATTGTTTAATCTCATGTTCTAAATATCTGGTTAATTGCGCTTCATTTAAGTCAGTATCATCTACGTCTGCTTTGAAAAACTTGACTTTATTGATATCTCTGCATCTCGTGAGGGCTGTCCAAATCCACTCACGGCTGACCAAATGTGATTTATCCCATTCGTGTATAGTAATGCTTGTATCTAGAGAACCCCTTGGGACGAATGACATGTAGCACAATACGCATGTATAAAGTGCTTGTCTAAAGTCGTGGTGTTTGTCATGAATATAGTTTTACTTTTGATATCTTGGATTTCTACTTTCCAAGCATCAATACTAATAATTTAAATTCATAAGTAATATTTACATTAAAACACCTGCCCATTTCCTTTTTATAAACTCTGCATATTCACATGCTCTCCAATTTATATTTTATCTGTCTTTCCTAAATTATTTCTTACGGTCTTGCTTACCCATTTGCACTAGATTAGTATAGGCTATGTTATGCTCTCCTTCCATTGATGTCGCTTGTAGTTTCAAAATGTTTATTTACTTTTTCCTTAATGGGCAGTTTTTTTTTCCAAATGTCATTAATAATTCATTAATTTAATTTTTTTTCTTCGTTCTTAAGTCTCTTAGATATCTTCAGATAATCTTAATATTTAAATATTTGAATATGACAGTTGGTTAAATATGGTTCGTGGTGTGGATGTTAGTTAAATCAGTATAGTTTCAACTGATTCCCGTCGCGAGTTCTATAATATTTTCTCTGGGTAACGTCATCCTTAAACTCTCCTTAACTCCTGTTCAAAATAGAAATTGCCCGCTCATTACCTTAGCTCATCAAACACAATACAATTATAATCTGAATGGTCAAATGTCGGTTGTCTTTCTCCAGCTTTATTGGAATACTGAAAACTTGTTAATGTTACGCGTCGGCTTAGGTTTCATTGGCTTCTGCTAGTTATATAGAACATACGAATAACACATTATAACCTAGATGTTTCATATATTCGCTTATATAACTCTTGCCACTTCCAGCCAGTTTTGCTTTTATCAACACCGGATTACACGACACAATTTGCTCACAAATGCTTTTGGTGTCGTATTCGTCTTTAACACGAATTTTTACATTGTTGTAAGTCGAATTTCTGATAACTCATTAACCTTAATTTTGTATATATCGCTCGGTGGTGATACTTGTTTATTGTCTTCAGCTCTCCATCCTCCCCTTTTGGTTGAAAACTTAATCAATGTTTGGGCCTTGTCAAGATTTTTCCTATCAATAATGAAGGCATTGGTTTTAACATTATGCACACTGATATTGTTGTCTTTCAATGTCTTATAGTCTTTACGCATTTTAAGTTTTGTCGTTGCATGAGTAGGTCTTTAATATACCTAAAGCCATTGGTTAAATCTTTTTTTATGTGTCGTTGTCAATGTGTAACATTTGGCTTCTGATTCCTTCTCAACTTCTTTGATATCGTGTTATTTACCATCTATAAGTGTATACTTTCCGGTGTCAAACGGGCAACAATGATTATTAAATGTATACCGAAATACATATTACCGTTTTTGCTATCATCATCAGGCTCAAATTCTAAAACCATTCCCTCGCCTCTTTGCCTTTCTAATTCTTTTAATATATTCATCTGTCATCTCTGTCCAAACCTCATCGTTATGAAATCCACTAACCTTATTATTTCTTCCGCCATACACATTTCGATGATACAGTGCTTCAGCTCGTGTATCAAATACTAAACTCTTCTGAGACTTGTTAGTTCCCTTTCCTAACAATCCGATATTTACATTCGAAATCAACTTCTTAACCTTGATGTCCTCACCTAAATTATTTGATAGGTTCGTCTTCCATAGGTTCCCAACTATACTTTAATAACCTACTTCATAAATCGAAGAAGGCTTTTTAAAATATACAATTTCGACTTCGTCAATAAACTGTCCTAAAAACATGCCATATATTAATTTATTTTGTTTATTGAAAATAATGATGTTTGTTTTCCAGTAAACTTAACTAAGAAAAACATAACTCTCCCATGTTATGAAAATCATGTTTACCATAATCATAAGGCATCCAAATGTCAAATTGTTTAAACGCTGGATTTTTTACGATGTTCGTTAAATTATGTGTGTATGACTTGTTCTGGTCAATCTCTATCTGTAGTTCATTGCTACAATGAAAGTAATGAAATTTACCAGCGGGGGCTACTGTCCTGCATGTGTTTAAAAATTCTTACATCAATGCTATTATGTTTGTATTTTACAGTGGATTAAATAATGATTTATTGGAATTCAAACATCGCCCCTGACATCCTATTATAGGTGTTCTTCAGTTTCTACTGTTATACTTGCATTGAAGGCACTAATCATATTTTGTGTGTTTATCCTGCATGTAATTATTATTTTCTAAATTCAACTGAAACATCAGCTCCTAAATGATACACGCATCAAATCTAATTTTCACATATCTCCGCCTGCTATGCTTGATAATACATTTCTCTATTTTTAAACCGTTCATATATCATTGTGTATCTGCCTGCTCAGTGTGTTTTAATATGTCATCCAGTTTCTTTTGACTATGAGATGCATTTAATGGGTTCCTCTCTATGATTTAAATAGAAGTCGGTAGAAGCATTAACATTGATATTATACTCTTTCTTTATTCCCAAATTTGATTTCAATTGTTTCAAGTCCTTATTTAATGTATATATATGGTCATTCTTTATTAATGCGTAGAATGTTTTGATATTGTGGTTTCTTTTTGGTGGGTCAAATGTAAAACTCAAATTACCTACAATATCGAAAATTCTGGCGGTGATGGCATACTCTTTAAATACCTTGTTCGTGTCTTCTATTGAAGCACCATGGTTTTTGAATTCCTCGTCTGTTTTGTCTATGAGTTTCAAAATACTTTCTCTGGTCATCTTCTTCATGTTCTTGTCTTGTCCGTAAAAATCATTCAATGTGTTAATCCAACATTCGTTTTCAACATAATGCTTCACCTTAATGGCTTCCTCAAAAGTGCAATATTCTGGGTCGAGTTCTGTTTCCATATATCTATGAAAAATACCAATATTATTTGCGTTTTTAAAGTTCTTCTTTTTAGGGTCATAATCTTTAATATCTCCTTCTACCGTGTCGGCATCAAAACATCACTGCATCTATATAGTGTTTCATTGTCTTGTAATCTTAGTTAATGTCATCTTGCGGCCAGTGTTTTAATAACCCTCTTAAAAAGGTTTTTGTGAATAAAATATTCTTTTGACTAACTCCTCTTATCCATCTTCCAGTTCTAATTCCGCATGCTTATCATCAAATGCATGGGATAATATGTCCCGCCTTCAATGTCTTTAAACGATGCTTTTACCTTATGTGCTCCTTATCCACTCATAGTAAAAAAACGAAATCCGATTGTGTTATCTCTGGGTTTTGTTTTGTGCCCTCTTGTTATGTTCTCCTGTTTGTTCTTTTTCATTCTTTCGCTCAGTGGTTCTCTCTCTTCATATGTGTTCAACTGTGGTCGTATTTTTGGTTTCATTTGCTCTTTTCATCCCTCTGATTTTGCCTTTATGTAATCATTAACTATCTTCTCTGCTGTTGTGTATTGTGATATTTTCCTGTCGGCGTATAATCCTATAATGTCTCTAACCTTTGCCTTTTGTTGTGTTGATAAATTCCCTTTGTTCCTTTCGAGTTTGCTTTAATATTTGTTTTTACAGCTTTTGATGTCATAATAATACTTCCATTATATATTCTACAGTGTTACAGTGTCAATATTTCTTTAAATGCGTTTTTCTTGAAATGTTATTCAGTGTATCCATAATTATTTGTAGTATATATTTACATTTTATGTAAAACTTATTTAAAGAAATACTGCGTTAATAATATATTAACAGAATGCGCAGATTATCAAAATATCATGATGTTACTAAGGACTTGAACCCAGATGACTACACAATGGAAGAGATACAAAAACAGATGGCTATATACAACTGCTTGTATTATCTTAAGAACCTACAAAAAGAAGGATGGATGGAAAGTAAAATTGAACAAAGCAAAAAGGCATATCGTCAGAAAGCCATAAAGGAATACATAGAAAAAACAAAATATAGATATTGAGGCGCAAAAAAAACCCTCAATCACTTCCGGGCCACAAAATGAAATACGAATAATATTATGTTGTTTAATATTATTAATTATTTAGATTTTTCTTTTTCAATAATTTAGTTTCCAATATCCAACCCTTTTTAATTAAGGACTGTAATGCGCCCCAGCTATCACAAGTCATTTTGTCATAACTCATTGTTAAATATTCGCCCTCATCATTTACAAATAATCATATTTTCAGGTGTATTTGCTTTAACTTGTTGAGCGATGAAGCCACCCGTGTTTCTTCATATTGTCGGGTTCATAAAATGTTTTGACATCAATATTTTTCACCATCAATAGTGTCATCTTCACATGTTGAATGTCTTTTTAATCTTTCGTCAATGCTTAAATTAAAACTGTATAACAAACTGACTATACTGTTTAACTCTAAATATTTAGTGCCATCAATATAACTATCAATAGTTGTTGATGCTTCTAATCTTAAAACAGCATCACTATTTAAATGTCTCAAGTTGGTTTTATGAGCAATTCCAAAAGTCATATCGCCGTCAATGGTCCAATCGCCTCGCAATTCGCTATTACTTGCACTATTCAAAATAATTTTATTATCAGCATATGTTGCAGATAATCCAACAACCAAATTAATAGAGTTTGAAGTGTTGCTATTCCTGATTATTAAATCATTTGTATCGAGACACATTTCAGCATTATTACTTATTAGTTTAACGTGTCGCCAAATTGAATATCGCCACTAGGTGAATTTTGTAACAATAAGTATTTCCTGATACTGACTGAACCTGGTTGACTTCAACGTTCTTACCAGAAACCATTGTTAAATCGCCATTTGTATATACATCACCTAATACATCAACTGGTTTCTTGAAAATTGTTTTAGATACTGCACCATCGCACATAAAATATTGGATAGAAGAATTACTAACATCACCAACACTAACAGCAACAAAATTATTATGCGCCATATATAAACCTTCTGTAGCATCTGTTGTATACCTTCGTATTGAACCTGTATTATTGAAATTAAAAAATGAGCCATTATTAAGACTTATTGCGTTGTCAGTTCCTACAAACTGAACAGCACCGGTAAATCTCGCTTGTCCGGCACAGTTTAGAACAAAACCAGCAACACCAACAGCACCTAAACCGAACCTATCCTTTACCCACACACGACCAACACTAGCATCTCCTATTTGAGTTTCCCACTGACCTCCTGAACTACTCATCCACATTCTGCCATCTATATTAATATTAAAATTCTCTGTTAAACATTACAAGTTGCATATGTAATCCATTACTTGGCGCCCTATAATTAAAACAAAGTAAAGTAGCATTGTAATAGTGTCTTGAAAAGTTGAAGCACAACTAAAATTAACAGCACCCGCTACCGATTGTAGGTTAGTATAAGTTAGTATCTAGTTTATCTAACTTTTGCAAATCCATTAGTATTTGAATTTTGAGTTAATAATAAATCTTGTGTCGTGTTGTCTGCTATGATTGAGGCAAATGTATTACTGTATGCGGTATTCGTATTGAACAAGTTAATATCGTTTGTATATAATGTTGATACATCTGCTTGACTAGTTGTTTTTCGGTTGTAGTCCAGGAGGCACCGGCACCTGCTTGTAAATCTGCTATATCTGTAAGCATCGTTGTTGTTGTGTTTCCGTGTCCTGTTATGTTATTAATATTTGTGTCAATTAAGGATATATGCGATGTTATTGTGTTTTGATGACTCTTAACAAATGTCATATTACTGCCTACCGTGTTATTCAATATTGCTATTCCGTTTGTGTTTGTTGCTATGTTGCTATCGTGTGTTGTTAATACTGCTAAAGATGCTAATGTACTATTATGTCCTGTGGTTAAAAACGAATTGGAACTAATACTGTTGTTAAACCCACTAATCAAAAAGTATTAGAACTAATATTATTAGCATTTGTGTCAAGTTTAATTGTATTTGCTGGTATGGTCGGTAGTATTGAAGTTATGGTTAATCCGTGTGCTGTTATATTATTAAGGTTGCTTGTAATTGTTGCGTTTTGATTCACTTGTTCACCAAACATTGTTGTTGATGTTGTGTTAATTCCTGATATTGCTGATATTTTTGCATCTATCTTATTTTTGTGTGCTAAAATAAGAGCATCAACTTCTTCAATTGTATAGCCTCCGCCTAATGAACCTGCTGTATCTGCTAATTCTTGTTTTGTAGCATAAACACTGCTTAATGTTGATGGTTCTGTTGAATTTATTAATGCTAATTCACTTGCTATAATTCTGTTTGAGCCGTCCAGTGATAATGTTGAAAACATAATTATTATATAGTAGGTTATATAATACTTACAATTTATCTTTTCTTTCCCCTTGAACCAAATATACATTTATGTAATGCGTTGTATTCTTCTTGCTTCTGTCTCAAATATTCATTTTGCAATAATTGGTAATGCTGTGCTATATTTTGTAGCGGGTTTGGAGGCGGTTGCGGTTGCGTTCTTCTTGGGGGCGGGGTGTTCGCTATTATATTGTTTTGTTGCGGTTGCGGTTGTTGCGTCGCTTCGCGTGGTTGTTGATTTTCTTCGTAATATTCTATCCTTTGAGGTTTTGCTATTGGAACTGCTTTTGGTTTAGGTTGTATAGGCTTAGTTTCCAATGGTCCTTGGCAATTGCGTTCGTGGCTGTATCTGTATGATTTTAGTGTTGAAGTTTTGGCACATTTTGGACCGGTTATTTTCTTTTCATTGCGTGCTTGAGTCTTTGAATTATTTTTAAGTGGTTCTACAGGTTTCAATTCTGGTGTTGCTTCTATTGTTGGTTCTGCCTTTGGTGCTTCTTCTTCAATTGGTGGTAATTCATTTACTGGTTCGCCTGCTTCAATTGTGTTAGTAATTTCAGGTTCAACTTCTGACATATATAATATCTTATATATTTTGTCTATATGCTTTATATATTTTGTCTATATGGACAAAATGAGAAATATTAATACTAATAAACTGATATTAATACTAATAATTAGGGGTTTATTCAATAATCTAACTGAAACAAAATGCTAAAAGAAATGGGAACGCCGTGAAAATCAATTAATTCATTTATTGAAGTTGTTATTCTAAAGTGTAGTCTCTTAATAGTTTTGCCGCCTACATCAACAAAATCTGCATGTGTGGGCGCTGTAGAATCTGTTATAACTCCGCCAAGTTGTTGATTGATTTGAACTTTTTTAATTACTGAACTGCTGAAACTATTAGGTGCTGAATATGTATAATCGCTTAGTTGAGGACAATTTATACATATATATATTCTGAAGAGGAACTAAATTGAAATAGCCACTTAGCCAAGATGTCGCAGGTTAGTAGGCAATATAACTACTTAATAAATAATTATTAGACTTTGGTCTCAGGTTGTCATATTCAAACTGTCCTCCGTTCCATTTGTCATTCACATAAGTTTCTAATTCTTCATCTGTAGGTGCTTTGATTTTGTAATTTAGAGGGTCATTTAATTTAAGTTCCATTTTGCGTTCGCTTTGTCCATATACTATTAAGAATAAGTCAGGTGTAATATCGTCGAATGCCGCGTTTAATTCCGTTTGTATTTGTATGATAACTGATTAGCATAGTAAATTTCGCCGGATACATCAACAGCAGTGCTTCTTAATAAGACATTGGAACTATCATACAACATAATATAGAAGCGTTCGTAAAACCCTTTCTCTGTTGTATAAAACGGAGTGCTGAATGAACACTCAGTCACGAACATTTTTGTTCTTGGTGGAATTTCAAAGTTTTGATCAACTTCTATAATAAAGTCACTGGTAGAATTGCCTTCTTGCAATCTGTAGGCACTATCAACACAGATGCTTTTATGTGTTAATCTATCACTGATAAATAAAATATGCAATAGAAGATATATTATAGTTAGTATTATATGATTGGGCGACAATTATGATTAGGTGCTATTGAAGGCAGGACACCCACACAAATAATGGCAGGTGTAGCAAGCGATAAGGCATATACGGCAGGTAAGGATTTATTGGAAGATGTATTTTTAACCATAAAAAGAAATTAGAAGACAAAGTAGGAGGTTTCAATAAACATTTTGATAAGCAAATAATGAAACATAAAACACGCTACGCCGAGGAAATCAATGTTCAAAATAAAAATACAATTGATGATGTCAAGGGCTTAGACGCCGCGTATTCAAATGTGAATGGAATAACAACAATACGCAACACATTATATATTGGTGGCACTGGCGCTAAAACGGGACTAAATCACAAGGTAAATGATGTAGTTGCAGATTTGTTTTCTTCCTACTCATAATGTTCAAGTAAGCGAACGATATAAAGACGCAATGGAAGAATTAAAAAACAATCCAGATGTCGATAGACTCGTTGGACATAGTCTCGGCAGTTCCGTTCTTCAAGAAATCAACAACAGACACGGAAACAGTTCTGCTACTACTGCTTATTCATCACCTTTTGTGTCAGGAAGTTATCAACAGAAAAACCAGCGATACTTACGATTTAGAAATCGCGGAGATCCTATAGCAATGTTTGATGACGCCGCGATAACTGGAGAAATAAAAAGCAACAACTTATTAGATAAACACGGCTTCAATAATTGGACAGGGCAAGGTGTGACTGAAATTAATCCTACTACGGCAGTTTCTAATGGGTTTGACCCTAATTCAACACCGGAACAATAAATATATATATATATATATAACTTATATATGAGTACTGATGCTGAGAAATGAAACAACGATATTGAATATGCTTATGAGAAAATGATAGAGCGAGAGAAAGGGAAAGAACACAACATATCAAATAGTAATTATGAATGTAATTGTGGCAAGGAAGTGTTAAACAAAGATAAGGAAGAGCACGAAAGCAACGATTTGAATCATTTACTATACTACAGAAAAGGCAATGTTAAAGGACTTATGATAGGTATGTATAGTGAAATTATTGATCATGACAATGGTTATTTAAAATTACATCCAGAAAATAACAAAATGCATTTTACAGATTATAGAAGAATTGGTTATACCGACTTTTTAACAGAACAAGAAGAAAAGAAAGTTCCGTTAGATGAAGATGATTTAAGTTATTTGTATAAATATAGAGATGAGTTATACTATTGCGAACAGCGTATAAATGAACTAACAAAATCTAAATACTATTAATAATAATATGTTTAGACACAAAAACAAGCAAAGCAAAATTCCATTAGAGAAGAAACTTACAAAAGAACCTACAAAATACGATAAACAAATATAAGAATTTAGATTATGATATTATAAAAGATATAGTTGATACAAAAAGAAATTAGTTCATAATACTATAAAAAATACAACTTCAAATAGTTCTACTACAATGCTTCCACATAATAAAAACATTCAAAAAAACAAAAAAAATCCAAGTTTATCCTATGTAAGTAATGGGTAATATAATTGCAGAAAGTGAAACTACAATGATTAACTCGTTAAATTTTGGACTTCCGGAAACAGCACAATATATCACAGACCGACGACACGTTAATTATTTTCCATCGGGTAGTAATGTCTATAATCCAAACGCAGGAAACAAAAATATTAGATTTCATATATCGGGAGAAGACAACACAGTATATTGATTGATCTTCTATTCGTTTACTTCAAAACACTGACGGAACACGAAGCCATTTTTTACGACCATTAGGTAATTTGTCATCCTTCTTCAGTCGTTATAGATGCACTGTTGGAGGTCAGCAAAGTTCAAGATATTATTGAATACAATAGACACTGCGAATTGTAGAATTCCCGTAAAAGTCAAGATGCTCAAGATATGGATGATTTAGAAAGTAGCGCTACTCCTCGTTGGGATGATGACTGGCAACATACATATGCTACTGGGTTAGCAGAAATATTAGATGTTAATAAACGAACCAATCCCGCTGCCGACCCCGCAGCGGTTACATTTCCAACTACACGAGACCACAACAACTGGGGAGACTTAACAGCACGATATACTTGCCATTCAGTTGCAGGCATTCCTGGTGGCAGTTATATGAGATTAGGACATAAACCGGTATGCGGATTGTTAGAAAGCAGTTATTATTTACCGCTTCGGTATGCGCCACTTGAACTGGAATTTACAATTGTATCAAATGAACAGATACCAGAAATTACACCTTTCAGCGTAACTAATGCCAACACTCAAAATGACGCGTCTGGTTATTATTTCACAACTGGAGACACGAGCACCTCGTTCGAATTGAATAACGTAATCATTAGAGCCGAGGTAATACAATTGGACAACACGGTCAACAACAATATAGTGAAACATTTGTTAGAGGGTCAAAGATTGAAATTAGTATTTCCAATCTATCACACTATGACACAATCATTCAACACGGCAGGAAATGAAATTAATATGAATATTGTTAAATCCGCTTCTAAATTGACCGGTTGCTTCATTACACTATTTCGCCCACCAAGAGCAGGTGTAGATGCTGATAATAATAATTACTACAGACACGATAATTATATTTACAAGCGATGGAATTACTTTTACAATCCTATGGTTAATTCAAGAATCTTTGACGGTTTTAACCCAGATGCTGTTGATGATGATGATAATCTTACCCGTGCGGAATTCCGCGGCAAGGGCTTTCAAAATCCCGAGTTAGATTTGACTTGGCAATTACAAATTAATAATAAGAAATATCCAGAGTTTGAATGTCAATCAATTGCAGAAACCGCATATTATTTAAGACGAACATTAAGGCATATGAACCCTGACCAAGATGCCTTTAGTATTTCATATAAGCGGTTTAGAGAAGATAAATTTGTTATTGGTGCATCGTTCAAGAAAATGAATCAGACTTATTTCACAGGCCAGAACACAAAACAAGGGGGCTTACTCGTTTTTTAAGTTGAAAGGGTCGAACAAGTCATTCACAACAGATGAAGATGTGCGCGAACTATTTGTGCATATGATTTCGGAGTCTGTTCTGGAATTGAGGGAATGTGGGAGCGTGCTTTACGATTACAATTAAAATCTGTGATAAATATAGAATGTGTAAACTTCATAAACGAAATAAATTGAAAAATTAAGGTAAGATATTCTTACAACCTTCGCAGCTTAAATACTCGCCGTTCGATTTAAAAGATACTGAATATCTAAAACACCTACACGAACAAATGAAATTAAGAAACTCACAAGAAGCATCAGTAGCATTTAGAAAACACATTCAAGAAGGACACGCCAGAGCAAATAATCAAAATGAATTAGACAGATTAACAATGGAACTACACCGCCCAAATCTACCACATAGCACATTAGAGCACCTACAAAAAAGAATTGAGTTGAAAAAATTAACATTTACTTAAAAATATATTGATAAAATATTTTCTATTTAATATTATATCAATATGGCAACTACAGCAAGTTTAGAATTAATAAACCCTTATGCAAAATTTGGACTCAAAACACGACTTACATATGAAGAAATCGCTAATCTAATATGCGAAAATGATTTAAGAACGGAAAAACTACCTAACAGAGATGCTACATTTTTTAAGGCAAGTCCTCAGGGCAGTTTTTTTGATGGAAGCGACCACTTAGAATTATTGAAAGACCAACAGATGAGAATCTTAGACAGGCAGATGAGAGAGATAATGATGAGACAAGAAGCACACCCACCACCGGAACAACAAACAGAGCCAATGGTTCAGCGTGATACAGAAAGTATGTTAAACGAGATGGCAAGAAAGGACGCCGAGGCGAAACAAAAAAGAAATCAAGCGTTTGCAAATGCTTTAGCAAAAGGGGGCGAGGCACTAATCAATACCCTTGCATCAAGCAAATTTTACACTAAACAAATACAGGATATCGCTAGATCATCACCAGACACAGGAGTAGAAGCACAACAAGATGCAGAAGTAGTAGAAAAAGCAGAAGAGGAAGGGCGAACAGTTTCCAATTTGAGCCCAGTAGATGCAAAATATATGACCGTTTAAGAGAACGGCATTATGATGAAACGTGGGATGTTATCAAGCCAGCATTGGAAATATTGACAAGCGTTAAACATAGAACCCCGCGTGAATTTGCTAATAATACATCCGACATGAGCAATGTAGTTAGGAATATGTATGATTTAGGTTTGGTGTCAGAAAGAAAGTTTGACGGCTATTTTAAAATAATACAGTTGCTTGATAATACCAAAGGGAAAGACAGCAAGGATGCAACTAGGGTAGATTTAGGAAAATACTACGGCAACGTGATTCATTACAGATACATAGCAAAGCAAGCACAAGTAGAAGGGGCAAGAAGCAAGTCGCAAGCAAAGCCTCCCAGTCGTGCAAGCAGTTCCAGCGGCTATCCATAAATATTAAGATCTAAATACAATTAATAATGATTGTATTAACTAAAAAAATATTGAAAAGAAAGAAGCAGAAGTTCAATGATAAATATGATGACGACAGTTTTTCAATACAAAACCTAACAAAACCAAACACACCAACAACAATACAACCACCGAAAATGATGAAACAAGGCATGCCGAGAGAACGTATTGACATTGCAACCAATACAGACACAATCGCCACAGAAACCAGAGAGACTCAAGAAAAGTTATACAATGATGCAAATCAGCAATTAAATATGACATTTGAAGCGTTTGAGGTAAAGAAAACCAAGAATAAATATCGCAGATTTAGTTAATCAGATAACAGCAGGAAATGCACAAGGTAGCAGAAGTTCTTCCAATGAAGTTATTAGTGTTCATAGTTCTCCACCTATTACAGTTAATAGTTCTTCATCAGAAAGTGCAACAGAAATACCAGCACCAACTGAAGACGAAGAAGAAGAAGAACCACAACAAGAAAATTTTGAAAAAATAACATATAAATAATATTATATGTAATGTGGCTTTTCAACAAGAAAACTGTTATTGATAAAACACCTCTTGATAAATTAAATGAAATTGATGATAGAAAAACAAACAACATTATTATCTAGGTTTCCTGTTCAACTATGCTAATAAAACTTTGTTTATCATCATTGAATATCTTAATCGTTATTTTTTTCAATCGTAATGAAATAAATCACCAACATTGGCTATAAATGCAAGTGTATTGTTATTAATGTCTTTATTCATAAAATAATAAACATTAAATACATTATTTGATGTTAAAATACGATTATCAACAGGACACCAACCCTTAATTGAACTAGTACTAATAAACATAACATAATCAATTGATAGTTTTAATTGTTTATGTTGTTGATGCAATTTATCTAACTCACTTGAATTCAAAACATATGAGATTCCGGTATTAATATTCATATTATCAAATTCAAAATATTGCATGTTATTTCGTTTGTATCACTTATACATTTGTTTTGATTTATTAATATAATTTTTAATAATATTATTTTTATTTTTTTGTATAATCTAACATCGCCTCAACTATAAGATAATACGATTTTTTAATGTCTATTGGCAAATCATAAAATATCATATATTAAGATATTGAATTATATATTTATTTATTTATTTAATTTGGATTTCTTTTATTCATCATTTGTAATTGAAATGTCTGATCGAAATTGGTATGAAACATGTTGTTTATGTCTTTTGAATTCATATTCTGTATCATCTAATAATTGCTGTTTATCAACAGTGGCGCTATGTTCTTCGAAAAAACTCATTAATTCACTGGCATTTTTCAACCTGAAAATATATAATGAGCTGGCATTTAAACGAATGATAGGCGCTAAAACATTATATTTTTGTGTTGAACAATTTACGCTTACTGCCTCGCGCCTACCTCTTGTAAAAAGCCCGTGTAATAATTCACTATATCTAACAAATTTAGGATCATCGGCATGATCGTCTATAACGATTAATGTTGAATGCAGTTTCTTTATCTGTTTAGGTTTCATATAAGTAATTATTTTCTTCTGTCTTTCAGTTACATTTTCTAAATCTGCTGGATTGTAATTGTCAAAACCCGCCGACCCCTTGTCTGCAAGGGCGAGGCGCATGGGAAGGGTGTCATCATCATCAACATCGTCGTCATCCTCCTCATTATCGTCGTCATCATCATCATCACGCTCGGCTCCGTTGGCGATTCAAGGGACGCTACGATGATAGTGGTCAAGGCACCGCTGGAGACGCAGAGGGTGTCGCGATGATAGTTGCGATGACGCGGATGATCGCCATCATCTTCCTCATTCATCATCACCGTTGTCATCATCATCATCGTCATCATCTTTCATTGTTGGAGACGCAGGGGATGCTATCATGATGCTTGTCATCATCATCGTTGGAGATGCAGCGGATGCTACGATGATACTTTTCATCATCTTCCCATTGTCATCATCATCATCATCGTCCTCATCATCACCGTTGTCATCATCATCATCGTCATCATCAACTGTTGGAGATATGCAGGGGATGCTTCGATGATACTTCTCATCGTCATCGTTGGAGATGCAGCGGATGCTACGATGATACTTTTCATCATCTTCCTCAGAGTCATCATCCTCATCATCACCGCTATCATCATCATCATCATCATCCTCATGCCTGCAAGGGATGCTGGGGATGCGTCGCGATAACTGTCATCGCTCGATTTGAGATGCAAAAGATGCGTATTCATGATTATCATCAGGATGCTGCGATGATACTTGTGATGACGCTTGCCATCATCATCATCGTCATCATCATCCGCTGTTGGTCGTCCTTGTTGGAGATGCAGAGGATGCTAGGAAGATACTTTTAATCATCTTCCTCATGGTCATCATCATCATCATCACCGTTAGATGCTACGATGATACTTTTCCTCATCTTTCTCATGGTCATCATCATCATCATCGTCATCATCAAGGGGTGCTACGATGATACTTATCATCGTCATCGTTGGAGATGCAGCGGATGCTACGATGGTACTTTTCATCATCTTCCTCATAGTCATCATCCTCACCATCATCCTGTCTTACTTCTTAAATAGAAATCAAAAGGGATGTTAGACACCACTTGCAATGCAACAGATGCTACGATGATAGTTATCGAGGCACTGCTAGAGATGCAGAGGATGTTGCGATGATACTTGTGACCTCATAGCCATCCTCGTCATCATCACCGTTGTCATCATCATCATCGTCATCATCATCCACTGTTGGAGATGCAGGGGGTGCTGCAATGATACTTGCCATCGTCTTCCTTGGAGATGCAGCGGATGCTAGGATGATACTTGTCATCATCTTCCTCATGGTCATCCTCACGGTCATCATCATCATCGTCATCATTACCAAGGGAGGGAACTATCATCGCAGCATCCGTTGCATTGCAAGTGGTGTCTACCTGTTGATTTCTATGCAAGAAGCAAACAAAGGATGATGGTGATGATGATGATGATAACGGTGATGATGATGACGATGACCAGGAGGAAGATGAGGAAAAGTATCATCGTAGCACCTAACGATGATGATGACCATGAGGAAGATGATGCAAAGTATCATCGTAGCATCCGCTGCATCTCCAACAAGGACGATGACAAGTATCATCGCAGCATCCCCTGCATGTCCAACAGTGGATGATGATGACGATGATGATGATGGCGGTGATGATGACGAGGATGACTATGAGGAAGATGATATGATCATTCGCGTCATCACAAGTATCATCGCAACATCCTCCGCATCTCTAGCAGTGCCTGGATGATGATGACGAGAAAGATGATGAAAAGTATCATCGTAGCATCCGCTGCATCTCCAACGAGGACGATGACAAGTATCATCGCAGCATCCACATACATACATTACATTACGTTACATACATGTGTACATACATAAATACATTACGCACATACATTACACGCATACATTACATGCATACACACATACGCACATACATACATACATACATACATACATACATACATACATACATACATACATACATACATACATTACATTACATACATACATACATTACATACATTACATACATTACATACATTCCATACACTACATACATTACATACATACTTTACATACATACATGCACACATACATACACTACACTACACTACACTACACTACACTGCGCTGCACTGCACTGCACTGCATTGCACTGCACTGCACACTACACTGCGCTACACTACATTACATTACATTGCATTGTTGCACCCAAGTAACATCACAAGACACGCACATAAACATATACATATACATATGCATATACATACAGACGTAGGAACACAAGAAAGGCAAGCGATCAAAAAAGCGGGCGCACGGACAGGCAAAGAGGCAGGAGAGAAGAAAAAAACAGAAAAAGAAAAAGAAAAGAAGGCAGTCTCACAGGAAGGCAAGCTAACAAACGGGCAGGCAGGCAGGCAGGCAGGCAGGCAGGCAAGCAGGCAGGCAGGCAGGAAGGCAGGCAGCTAGGACCTAGGAAGACAACAGGCCAGCCGGCAACGGCCCAAATTAACTAGGGGAGGCTGAGCGGGAGGGGCCCGGAAGCACCGACAAAAATCAGCAAAACGGGCCACAAAAAACGGCATCACAGACACAAAAATCCCTCATCCCCGCGTCTCCGCATCATCCAAACCGGCGCAACCGTGCAAAACCCAGAAACAGTAACCAGTCCGAAGTAAGGCCGGATCGGTACCTGGGGAGCACCGTCGGGTTGGACAAAAATAGGAAAACATCTCCGGGAGCCCTCAAAACACAAAAGCTCAAAAAAAAGACTGCGGCAAATCACTTTACGGGGGTTATCCCCGGGGGGTTGGGAGGTATAGCCACCCGGGGGCTATGTAAAAACCAACTGCATCACCAGCGCACCAACATCATCATCACCCCCCATCAACCCCCCCCCCCCGCCAGAACAGAGGAGAACATAAGAGACGGCTTCACGCGTACGCGGATCAATCTCCGCGCAACCCGGGCCATGGTGAATCCTCGATTCAATCCCCTCGGATCGCGTGCTCAGGGCATGATACTGTCTCTTCTGTTCCCCCTTCTTCTAGCAAATCAAAGTCAACCTCAGAACACACTCCTTTCTACGACTTTCTGCGTCCTCCTCCACCGCGCGCTTTGCCCGGCGGCTGTGCCAGTTTCCGCTTGAAGCAGCTCCAGGGGTCATATCCCAATAGGCCGGCAGGCCGGCAGACAGACGCACAAGCAAGAAAGCACGCTGACAAGCCATCGCCCGGGCACGAAGCCAGCAGGGCAGGCAGGCAGGACAGCACGCAGGCAGGCAACAGGCGAGCAGACGAGCAGAACAAGAAGACCTGCAAACAAACAAGCAAGCAAACAAGCGCGCAGACAGGCACCAGGCAGGAGAAAGAAAAGCAGACAAGCAGTCACACAGGAAGGCAAGCTAACAGACATGGTGTCGGGTGGCAAGTTGTGATCTTGACGCACGGCGGGCGGCGGGTGTCGGCGGCTATGATGTCTGACTCTCCGTGCTGCGATGTCTGACTCTTCGCGCAGTGATGTCTGACTCTTTGCGCGGTGATGTCTGACATTTGGGTCTCTGACTTTGTGGTTGGATGTCTTAATTTCTCTTCGCTGTTTCAACCTCAACACACTCAAAGCAGCACCCTTTAGTTGGATTTTCCAAACAAAGAACTTTCCGACCAGCTTTTCGGGAAACAGAATGAAGCCTCCAAACCACCCCAGCGCCTATTTGGGCCTTTCGACCCAATAACTTTCCGCTGGGGAACGATTGAGGGCACGGCTTTTAACTGGGGCTCTCAGACCGACAAACACGGTCTGACCATGAGCCAGCAGCTCCGCAATCTCGAAGCGCCCCGCCGTGGCGCATCGGACAGGCGCAAAACTCCGATGTGTCTGTGTGTGTGTGTCTGTCTGTGTCCTTTTTTAGGAAGGAAGTCCCCAAACAAAGGAAAGAAACCCAACCACAAGCACATACAGGAACGTCGCAAGAAAAGGAAGTCTTGTATGTTGGTTTGTGAGGTAGCCCTTGGGTCTGCAGATGCTCGGGCTGCCTTTGGTAGTGTTTCTTTTATTGGGGGGGACTTTCCTGTATTTTGGTCTCCGGGGTCTGCGGATTCTCGGGCTGCTGTTGGTAGTGGCTTGCGAGGTCCCCCCGAACACAAAAACAAAGAAGCCAGCAGTGGCCCGAGTGTCCGCAGCGTTCGGGGTCAGTCCCCCCGAACACAAAAACAAAGAAGCCAGCAGTGGCCCGAGTATCCGCAGAGTTCGGGGTCTACCTCACACACCGACATACAGACGGTCCCCCAAAAACACAAAAGAAACACTACCAAGGGCAGCCCGAGTATCCGCAGACCCCGGGATCTACCTCAAACACCAACATGCAGGAACGTCGAAAAAAAGAGAAAAAAGATACCAGTATACAGGCAAGTCCCCCAACAAAAAAAAGGACCAATACCAAAGGGCAGCCCGAATATCCGCAGACCCCGTACCGGAAAGTCCAAAAAAAGGCAAAGGAACGCTGCCCAAAAAGGAACCAAGAGCCTACCAAAGCCGGCCAAAGCATCCACAGACCCCGGAGTCCACCTCAAAGGCCAACATACAGGACAGTAACCCCGCGGGGGCGGCGGAAATCCGGCTACACCTCCTTGGATTAGCATGTCGCCGCTATAGGGGGTGCACCCTGGTGCCGCCGACCCTCGCCACTTGGTCGTGACGCCCTGCCTAAATCCGGCACCTCTGCATCACCAGCTCGGGCTTGCGGTTTTGCTTGCCTGTGGGAAACCCTCGCAAAACATCGCGTATATGCAGGGTTTAGGCCATGTGGCTGACATCATCAGGGTCTGGGGTTGGGCCTGGGTGATGCTTCAGCGGGGCTTGGTCTGCATCATCAAGACTTCCTTCCAAAAAGCCTCTCAGCCCAAAAAGCACTGTTTTTGAGAAGGTGTCGGAGGGGTGTAAGCGAGGCTCATTTTCGCGCATTTTGGCCGGCGATGCTGGGTCCTCCTCTACAAAACGCTGTAAATACCGTCAAAAACTGCTGTGCTGAGCGGTGGGCTGTTGTTCGGTCCGTTTTGCTTTTGCTGTGGCTGGCTCGCGTGCTGCGCGGTCCTTGCTTTTTTCGCGATGGTTTTCGGGCCTTCTGGCGCGTGCGCGCGCGCGTATTTACGGCGTTTTGTTGCATTTGCGTTTCCTGGCTGGCTTGCGGGCTGTTCTTCTTGGGCTGCTGTTTCTGCGGCCTCTGGCGCGTGCGCGCGCGCGACCCCATGTCAGCCTTCTGGTTTGGGTCCCGGCTAGGGCCCAGAAAGCTGGCATCCCCGGCATCATCTGGGGTTCGGGTGGGCAACATGCATAACCTAACCAGCCATATCATAGCACAGGATACGTTTCTCATACAAAAAAAATGACATGACATGGTATAACTTCAAAGAGGCGTAGCCGGCTAGAGGCCGCAGGCCCAGAAAATAAATCTGTTCTTCTTCATCATCCACGTGCAATTCATCCCTGATATATGTTTTTGAACTTCTGTAAAGGTTGGGTCATTATGAAGGCTGGGGGAAATTCAAATATTCTTGCAAATGAATTTCTATAAACATTTAAGATAAGGTTCTGAACCAAGACTGTTTTGCCTCCCGTCGAACTCGCAACTATAATACTTCTAAATGGTAATTGTGGCACGTGCTCATATTTAGATTGTTTGAATTCATATTCAGTTGTGGTTTTATTATTGGAACATTGGTCATGGTTGATATTAAAGATATATAGAAAATAGCTTAACATTGTTTATTGTATGAAAGCATTGCTATGATATGAATGGGGTCTATCGTGGTAGAACAGGCTCTTTCATCAACTTCAATCGTAAGCATTGAGACTACTTAGTTTGAATTAGTTTGAACCTCGCTTGCGTTGTCCGGTGCAAAGAAAACTCCATTGCTGCGCCCTCCGAATATTCTACCGTGCATGAAACAATAAGTTCAAATAATTATTTTAATGGATAGAAGTTATTCAGAGTATATTGATATAATAGATGAAGTAGAGAATATAGAACAAGTAATAATAACTGATAATTAAATTAAGAAATGCTGTTATTATTCATTAGAATTAATTAAACTAGGAATACAATATATCAAAAAAAAATGCAAATATTAATATAAATGGGAAGAATGAAAAAGAATAAGACAGAACCAGTTGCTTCTTCGACTGATGAAGAAAAAGAAGAAATTGTTAAAGAAACATCAGTTATTGAGTTTGCTTGTCCAATGTGTAAAAAGATGTTAGAAATGAAAAATGAATTAGAAATTCAAAAGAAAGGAATTTGTACATGCTCGTGTATTCCAACAAGTTTCAAAATAAGTAAAAATGATAAGAAAATGAATATTGATAAAACTAAAGACAGTATCAACTTAGAAACAGATGTTCATAATATTGCTACCAAATGGGGAAGGCATGCATCACCATCAGATAATGGTGATAACGAAACACAGGAAACTATACGTGAATTGATGAAAGAATAGTATTTAAAGAGTAGGTTTAACATAATTTAAACATTTAGTTTTAAAAGTTGTATTTTATAATATAGTATATATAGAAATGGATGAAGGATTAGATAACATTGTTAAACAACTAAAAAAGGTTTTAGAACAGAATAAGAATATTTTGGAAATATTGCAAGAAATGGAAAAGAAGAAACCATTAACAGACAGTCATCAAAGTAAAGAAGTAGATCGAACCGGTGGCGAATATAAAAATACAAGAAATATTTATTTAAGTAAACTTAATAACAAAGAAATTAAAGAACCGAAGTCTTCCACTATGACATTTTATCAAATTGACTATGATGAAGATACAGGGATTTATTCATTGAGAATATTATCTAAATATCTTTAATAATGAACTTATTGGAGATGTTTAGCGGAACAGGCTCAGACCCCGACCATTGTGTACAAGGAATTGTGGGAAGGTTTGGAATGGGAAACATATTCAAACACCACAGAGACTACCCAGTTGTTGATGGAAAACACTTCCTTGACCAAGTTCCCAAGCATAGGGAAGTGTCTGACAAAGTTCCCTGACAAAGTTCCCAAGGCTGGGGTTTTTGTGTCAAAATGCGAGACAGGGCACTGTATCGCTAACTAAATGGAATTTGGAACAAACAGTTAATAAAGTTGAACTCATAGTATAATTATAACATGTAAAATATTATATGGTGTAATTATAATAAAAACATGGTTCATACATTACATTACCTTAAAGGTTGTTTCGTGTATATAACGTATTTAAAGAAATAATAATATAGTATAATATTATGAGCCATTCGGATGCTGAAGAAGAATTGGGTTGCACTATGGTCTATCCATGTAGTAGATGTGATGAAGCAAAACCCAGAAGAGACTTTCATAAAATGTATGATAGAGTGAATATGACAGAAATAGTTTACAAAACTTGCAAGGAATGTAGAGAAAAAGCCAAAGCAACTAAAGAAAGCAAAAAAGAACAGAAAACAAACCAACAACAGAACCTAACAGCAAACATGCACAAAATCAAACCTTTAATACCTTAGATTGAACGCACTGGACCTTCCCCATCTTTCCATACACATGTCATGATAATTGAATTGTATTATGAAATTTGTATTTTCTATCTACCTAACCTTGCCCATAATATTTCTACAAAATTTATTATAAAACATATTGTAAAATATGTTGTCATAATTTTTGGAATAATATTCTTTAAAAATTATTTTTTGTGAAACTGTAGTTTTTAACATTTACTTTTTTTTGGAAAATTTATTGTTTTTTTGAAAATTTACTTGTTGAAAATTTACTTTTTGAAAATTTATTGTTTGCTATTTGTTTGAAATTTTATTCTTTGAAATGAATGAACTTAACCTTCCCCATCTTTTATACCATCCAATAACCATATCCTATGAACTACCCTATACTCCTATTTCCACTCCAGCATCCTAACAATGACATGAATGATGGAATAAATGGGAAAAATGTGACTTTTTGAAAGAATTTGAGGTTGAGACTGTTATGAAATGCTTTGAGTGGAAATATGCATAATGAATAAGGATGATAATTTGAATAGTGAAAACATGGTTGAAAAATGCTGTTTTTGCGTAGGGGGGGGGGCTACACTAGGATACCAAAAACAGATGAGCAAGGCCCACACTAACTTCAAGTCCCTCTCCAGCTTCCAGCTCTGGAAGATCGGATTTCCTGTTGCTTTCCTGGCTAGGGGCCACTGAGAGCCCCCCCAGCTTTCCCAAGTCGAGCTTGAAATGGTCAAGTTCCGTTGAGCTTGTTCTCAAATCGGTGTCTCCCCTTGCCTCCCCGTCCCTTGCCTCGCTGGTGGAACCGCTAGACATGGTGGCCTGGCAACGCGACCGAACACCCCCGCGGATCCGAAGCTCGCGATCGACGCCCGCCTTGCAACGCGAGCGTTGGAGGCGTCGTTGCAAGCCAGCGCCTGGCGCCCCTGGCGCCCCCGCCCAGGCCGCGGGGTCGGAGATCTTGGCCCTCGGGGCCCTCAGCTCGCCGTAGCCACTGCGTACTGCGCCCGCCCGCGATGCGCTGAGACCGGTTCTTTCGCCGCTGGAAGCTGGTCCCGTCAAGCGCGAGGGAGTCGAAGAGAACCTCTTTTTGGGTCGCTTCTCAGTTTCTCAGCTCAAAAAGGCACCTGGCTCGCCATGGAGCCCACTGCATCCACGTTGGCATGCGCGTTGGCATGCGCGTTGGCATGCGCGTTGGCATCCTATCAGCATTGAACACAGCTGGAGAATAAAAAGAACGGGCGCTGCCTTGGTCATCAAACGCAACCTTCTCTCCTTCAGAATGTCTTCACCAAAGGCCTCCAGGTTGCAACACGCAAGCAGCTCTCCAATCTGTGAGTTGCACCTGGCTCGACAACTCCAGGCCCAAGCAATCAAAGGTAGATGCGCTGGCGACATCGATGGTCCTGCGCTTCCTGGGAGGCTCAAACGGCTCACATGGACCAGGATTTGCAGGAAATGCAAGAGCCTGTCAGAGACTGCGTGATCACAGAAGCACTTGGGTAGCTTCTTTTTTGCTGGAATGATTGGCAGGAGCCTTCTGAGAATTTCCCCCATTCCTGGCCTTCCTTTGGACATTCCTGCTTCTGCCACATGTGAGTGCCGGCAGCAATGAACTCGTTGAAAAGTAAGATGCACAAACATTCTGCGCATCTTTTGAATTGCTACCTGCAAAACGACTTTCCGCATCTCCCAGGTCCCTCCTCAGCAGCGCAACCTCCACAATCTTATTGTGGACATTCCAAGAGGCTATAGAGGCGGTGCTTGCACGCTGCAAAGCACGAGCAATGCAAGGCGCAAACGGTGTCACCGACGCCGATACTAACTGCCACAACCTGGACCCTCTGAAACTTGTGACTGCGGCTGAGCAGCAGGTACTGAAGGAGTCCTGCAAGCAGTGCCCGGTTGCACGGACACGAAGCGACACTAAAAGCTCCGCTAGCTGTCCCGCAGTCTTGGCATCCAGGCGATCCAGGCTCATGTCTCCTGCAGCGAAAGCGCAGTTTCCCTTCGCCATATTGACATACTGCCATGTTGCACCTTCAACAACTTCGGGGGTTGCTTTAGCAAATACTCTCGTAAACGCATGAGTGTGCGAGCGCTGCTCGTTTCAAGCGAGCTGGTTGAGCAACGCTTCCTGTCTGCGGGCCAGAAGTATTACTCTGTTTGCGGGCAGCGTGTGTCCGGGCAGACTCGCGTGTCTGTTCGTGTCTGGTTGCTTCTGTGTGTCTGCGCGTGCCTGCGGGCATTGTGGGTAGACGGGTGGGTTGCTGGCGGCTGACGTCCTGGCCTTGTTGATGTCGACGGTGCAGAGTGTGAGGATGCTTCGCGGCCGCTTTTACACTCTGCGCTATTTGCTTAGATGAAACGGCGTGCTTTTGTACTACTTTTCTCTGCTTTCTCTGCTTTCAATTCACGATGTCTCGATGTCTGGCGGGAGCGCAGCTGCGGAGATTTAACACGCTTTCGCCTCTGCGTCCTAAGCACGCGTGCATCGCGCGCGTCGGGCGGTCGCTGTAGACGGCGGTCCATAGACGGCCGTGGCCGCTGTAGACAGCGGTCTACTATAGATGGCAGCTGCCCCGGTCCGCTACAAATGATGGCAGCGGTCCGCCGTAGCACTTGGTGGTTCGCAGTTGCACGCGAAGCTGCGCCCAACCACTGTCTTAGATAGAGACACAATTTGCGTCTTCGAATGGCCCTAAGAAATCTTACGGGAGACACATGTTGCAGCAAGTGCAGATGTATTCCGATGCAACATGGCAATGGAACGCGACACCATCATGGCCTGGCGTGCTACGCACAGCACATTCAACATCTACAACCTCTATACTTTGGAAATGGGCTATCTCCACAACAACGCGGTGATCAAAGTGGACGATATTGAGAACACACAGGAAAAGGACACAGTGATTGCGGGCCAGCTCTTCGCTACATGAGCCCGCAGAGGGTTGACATCTGTGATCGCAAAGGATGAGCAAGCGCGGTTTCGTACTACAAGCTCGCAAAATCGTTGGAACAAATGAGAGGGTACAGCGAACATGCGTCTTACCTCACGAGTACATCAACAAGATCCATGAGAACAGAAAGGGGCTGACTACATCAAGTACATCCTCTACAGACAGAAGCGCATGAGGACGTAGACAATGATCTACATCAACAGTTTTGTGTGACATCTTGCCTCGATGGCACTCCGGACACATGTGGTGCAATTGGAACACAGTTGGAACACAGTTGTGTAATGTTGTGTAGAACAGTTGACTTTTAGTTTCGACTTACAACCCAAGGCCTTGAGCCTACAGCATTGGAAAAGTAGTACGCTTGCCGCGCTGCACTCACATGCTTGCGCAGGTACAAATGTATCTCTGTATCCCCAAATTTAACATTCTATCAACTTCAACGCTTAGTGCGTGAGCTATAAGCTGATCATTTTCTACTGTGGCTGCTCTTCTCTTTCATCAGTATAGTAGTCAGTGAAAGCTGTGCTTTTGCTGATAGCTACTTTTGTTGACTTTGTCGTTCTATAACAAACAACATCGCTGCTGCCTTTGCTGCTTCACCCAACTCCCTCTCCAACGCGGCCAAACTGAGTCGCCAGCGGGGGGGTGCGTGAAAGGGTTGTGTATTTCGACACCCTTTTGCTTGGGCAAAAACTGCTGCGAGAGTATTGAAGGGGCCTTGTCTAGTCCTGACACAATCTCGTCCACATCAAAGAACAGTTCCACTGAAGAGGGCATGCCGCTAGAAGTCAAGCCCTAGCACCAACCCAAAGCTGCGCAGCTCTGCGCAGGCGACAGCAAGGAGGGCCAGCACCAGCGCCAGCGCATGAGTGAAGGAACATGCGCCAACGCACCGCACCGACACACCGCATGCACGCCAGCGCTGCTCTCGATCCACCGTCGCGCAAAGCTGTCTTGTAAAAGAGAGCCACACGCAGCCAGCTCGGCGAGCCGAACAATGAAGGGGTCACCAACACGTTGACGCGAGTTGCTTAGCCCACCTGATTTGATGGCGTTTTTTTTCTTTTCTCTCCCTGATCAAAATGCAGAAAATTGCGCTAAGAAACGCCTGACCACCCAGACATGACCCACAGACCCCACCTCAGTAGGACCTCCCCAAACATAGCTGGGCAAAACTCCATAGGGAGCGGGTGGCTGGGATGAATGAAACATCCTGGACCTTTTGGCCCGAAGCTGAACACCTAACCGATTTCTTTCGCGCCAGTGAAAGCCCGAACGGGCCCGAAGCTTTTGACTGTGGACCTGTGGACTGGGACACGAACGCGATCTCAGCTGTCGGCGAGGCATATGCCATGGCGGATCATGGGAATGAGGGGCCACGAGGCTTTTGCAGAACTCGAATATGTGCGGCTACATGTTTCGGAATGTTTTCTGATGCAAGGATTTCTGCAGACACAAGGATTTGCGAGCGTGTCTGCCGCCAACAAATAAACATTGCCAACATTGCGAGTTCCTCTTGCGTGGCCCTGAACCAGAACAGCGCCCTGCTGAAGGCAACCCGCTTGCGCAAACATAAAGTACACAAGTGCCCAACTGAGACCAGCCTGAATCATGGAGAAAGACCAACTGTTCTCGGAGAAAGACAAATATGACTTCATGGAGACAAAGGCTGCGTGCCCCCTTCAGGCAAAGTGAGAGACTTTGCACTTGTCCTACGTTCGAGTGTGTAAAACGGTTGTTCTTCCTGTTGCTCTTGAACTTTAACTAGCATGCAACGCAGTTGATACTTGATTTGCTCAGGCTACGGAGGTCCAAGTTAGTTTAAGTGGCAAGACGATGAACTACAGGAATATCACGCTCAAGCTAAACCGGAGCAACTCTACACAATGCTGACTTTCTCTTTGACCGCTTTGGCAGAGACGCAACAGCACAACGTACGACGGAAGGTCGTATCCTGTTTCAATCAGAACGCACGTTTGGCTTTGTGTTGTTGGATCTGAGTTTCCCCCTCCTCCTTCGCAACCTTGTCATACACACACACACGCACGTTTGCAGCCCAACAAAATTTGCACACATGCCAAGTGTCACAAGACAGGGACACCCTCCGCGCCGAACAAGTGTGCATGGACGTGGCGCGCAAACTGCTCGTCACTTTGCATGAGCTGCTCAACATGGTGCAGCGGTTTCAACACTGTGTACATGGCCACCTGGTGCTTCTGAGTTGAGATTGTCAGAAAGTTGCCAAGTCGGAAAAACACGCAAGGAACACGAAAAGGAGGCAATCAACCCAGCGCCCGCTCCGAACTGTGAGCCACTCCAAGGCAAAACGCGTTGCGGCAAAAAAGACTGTGGATTTTGTCTCAAGGAAGCGCGAAGGTCAAGATGGTCAAGATGGAGGCCCTCTCAAAAGGCCACCACCATCACTGTGATGTTGTCCATGGATCCCGCATCACGGGCCACGCGCACCAGCGCCTTGCGGTCTAGAGGCGTGCGCTCGAACCGAGCGGTCGGATCGCGCGGATCGCGCCTCACTGATGACCTGGGGCTCCTCGCCATCGCTCAGGCGCTCAAGAACAAGGTTTGCTGCCTGGACAGCGAGACTGGGCCGTATGGGCAACACCTAAAGGATAGAGGATAACTCCGTCCCCCCCGTCCTCGCGCTCTACTACAAATAGTCTTCGGGGAGCCGGTGTGGCAAACCTAGAAAAACCCTGTATTTTGACCTTTTTACGAAAACGTTGAAAACTAGCGTGTTTGTTCTGTAGGAAATGCAAGGGAAGTGAAGGGTCAAATAAGGGGGCATAAAGGGGACATGAATGGAAATAAAGGGAAATGCAAGGACATGCAGGGACAGGAAGTGGAAAATGACAGGAAAGTGAGGCGAAATGCCGATAAAATAACAGGGAAATGAAGGAGGAGTTGAAAGGAAGGGAACGGGACATGACGAGGAAATCATAAGAAATGACGGGACACAAGGAAATCAAGCGGAAAGCCAGTAGTAAGAAGATAATTCAGGAGACATGACGCTGCAATGCAAACAGAGAGAGAGACAGTGACAGAGAAAGAGATAGAGACAGAGACAGGGGGAGGCGGAGAGAGGAGGGGCAGAGAGAAGAGGAGACAGAGAGAGGCAGCGACGGAGGTAGAGAAATAGAGAGGAGGGAAGCATGGCGAAGAGGTAGAGAAAGAGAGGGCATAGAAAGGAAAGAGAGAGAAAGAGAGGCATACAAAGGAGGGAGAGAGAGAAAGAGAGGCATAGAGAGGAGGGAGAGAGGGAATCTAGAAAAGAGTGAGAGAGAGGGGAGGAGGAGGAGAGAGAGAGAGGGAGAGAGAGAGAGAGAGAGAGAGAGAGAGAGAGAGAGAGAGAGAGAGAGAGAGAGAGAGAGAGAGAGAGAGAGAGAGAGAGAGAGAGAGAGAGAGAGAGAGAGAGGGGGAGGGAGGGAGGGAGGATGAAGAGGAGAGAGAGAGAGAGGGAGGGAGGATGAAGAGGACAGAGAGAGAGAGGGAGGATGGGGAGGAGAGAGAGAGAAGGAGAAAGGACGAGGGAACAAAGAGAGAGAGAGACGGAAGAGACAAGGGAGAGGCCAATGTTGGCGGAGTGAGCCGGAGGCTCTAATTTTTTGCACCAGCCAAGGTCCTTCCCGAATTCATTCGGCGCACCCTGTTCTGTGTACGCTATCCCGCTTTATGTGCACCCAACACTCAACGCAAGTTCACACAACCGAAGGCAATCTCGAGTTCAAAGTCAGCGCTTGAAAACCTAAATTTCTCTGGCAGCAGTGTACGGTGAAGCCACTGCGTCCAGCGCCGTGACAAAACGACAAGATGGACCTCAAGAAATATATCACGACATGAACAACTCCCGCAGAGTCCAAGAAAACACCGCCAACAAATCCCGCAGTACTGAGCTAGTTCAGCCAAGTGAAGCTATTCACAAACCAACCAAGCCGCGACCCTGTAGATCATTTTGCCGAAAAGCCCACAAGGGGGGCAAAAAACCAAAAGTAAGCGCCACACAAACACGAGGGCAGCCTGTCCACCCAGAACAAGTCAACCAATCGGGTTTTACATCTGGGAGCGATGAAGAACTAACAAGACGCGACATTACGATGGTGCTTCAGCGCAGCCGGAACAATTAGTTTGTTAACTCGTTCATTGCTTAGCTTGCTAGTTCCCCTACATCGTAACATGCGCGGCTGGGTTGCTGGACCAACACGCTGGGCACTTTGCACTGAGTCTGCGGAGGCACCGCGGTATGGCTGCCACACTGTTTACTTTTAAAGTAACAGCCACGCGTGACAGGTCCGATGGAGCCGCTGGCTGCTTCCCGTGTCTGTTGCAACGTTGCCCCGCCGCTGCGATTTGCGTTTCAGGGTGGCGTCGTGCTTGGCAGGCACGCGCAAGTGTTTGCCCGAGGGTAATTTTGGCTTGCCCTTTTGCGCAATCAGCTCATTCGGCGGGCGTGAAACCTGTCAATTGGCGCTTCGGCGCAGGTTTCCTGGCAGGCGATGCATTTGGAGCAACGCGCAAGTTTCGTGGCAAGCGCAGCGCTGATCTGCGTGACAAGCGCGCTATGTTGGAGGGTCACGCGCGGATTTCGTGGCAGGCGCAGCACTTTGGAGCACACCGATTTCTTGGCCGGCGCCATAATTTGAAGGGTCGCACGTAGCTTCGACAAGCGAGTGTTTGGAGACAGGAGCATAGATATAGAACGCATAGGAAAGGTAGATAGCTAGGTAGACCGCTCGATCAAGAACAGCAAAGAAATCACCTAAAACAACACCGAAATCAAAAGGCACCACGAAGAAAAGCACTAGCACAATTAGGATCACCTGCTGCTGCAGCAAGAACAAAAGTAGCAAGACGAAGAATGAAGCTGCTGTTTATGATGAATTGACACCTGGGAAAGGATGGTGGTAGATTGCTGGATAGATAGACAAATACGACAACATACAGATAGATAAATACAACGATAGATGGATGGATGGATAGATAGATAGATAGATAGATAAATAGAGACGTAGACAAATAGATACAGATAGACATATAGGATACCATAACACTCGTTCTCTGCCCGGCTTGGGTTTGTTGAAAGGTTTTAAGGGAGCTTGATCCATCTTTGGCCCTGTGTGCCTATGTGCTCAGTGTTCCTACTTCCTGGTTGCAATTGTCAAGATTTGGCTCAATGAAGCAGTGCGCATTTACCCCCCCTCCCGAAAAAAACGGGCAGGGGTTTTGCCCTGAAACGCTGGTTTCGCGGTTGATACTTCTGAGCAACACTTCTGATCGACACTTCTGAGCTTCTAATCAACCGACACTTCTGAGAAATAAAAACAAAGTCTCCCGCCATGTCTCTTCGTCGCAGAACGCGCGCTGCGCCACAGCGAGAGCGATTCGACCAGCCGCAAGTGCGCAGAAGGTGCACTTTGCGCTCTCAAAATGCGCGCCGAATCCTCGAAACATGAGACTAGGCTGTGCTGTTTGGGTCAAGTAAAGCGCTTCCAAATTTCTCCCTTGCGTGTTTCAGGGCGCCTCCTCGTAGCTGACCGTGTCCCACAGCCCGTCGCAGCCGATGAGCAAGAACTCGTGCACCAGTCTGCCGCGGCAGACCTGCGCACGTGCGCCCCAGCAACATGCAACTTGCACCCGTGCGCCCGTCGTAGTTCAGGCTGCGTTGAGTTCAGGGCGCGCGCGTTTCCCGCACTGTCAGACTGCCAGCCCTGATTGGTTTTGCAAACGCACGAAAGCTGGAAACTGCTGGAACTGGCTGAGGAACAGCACTTGTTTGCCAAAACTTTGCCAACGCCACATGAGGACAACTCAAGCAACGACCCACGGATCTCGACCTATGAACTTTCTGGATCTTGTCTCTCGCCCGCGCCACTCCTCGGCCGAGCTGATGTAGGGGTCTGCTGTGAGGCCAGACGCCACCCCGCCAGTGAACCTTGGGGACAGCCCAACTCACTTAAAGCTTGAGCTGGTCGCAGCGGTCGCACTTCTCGTCTTTGAAGAAGAGGTCCCCAATGGCCCTAGACACTGACAGGGAAAGCACCTGAGAGTCGCACAGGCGCTGTCGTCCGCCAACGCGCGAGAAACATTAAAGGCAACATTTGGCTTTATCGGGAGTGGGGAGGCTGTTTCTTGTTTTGTCTGCGCTTTTCTACAGGTCCACGCGTGTGCGATTCACCATCGCCGTTGACTCAAGCCTGGTGTATATGGCTTGCTCTCTCACAAAGCAGAAGAAAAGATATTTGCTTTATTGGAAACAAAACGCTGCTATTTTCCTATTTGGTCTTCTACCTCATGTGATATCCTTCATCGGAATAGATCCATACCTAAGCAGCTCATTTTTCGGGGCGCCATTCATCCCGAAGCCGGCCATATTGGACACGCCCTTCATTGGGGCAAGACTCCGGCCGCTGTCTTGCAAAGGTCTCAGCTTCGCACTAGCGAATTTCCACGTGTTCTTACGGTCATTGCACCGTATCTCGAGCCATTGGATCTTCGGCTCGGAGAACGCGACTGTGACTATCACCGCCCGCTTGTCTGCTACATCCGGCACACCTCTGACAAGAACGGAAGCGCGCGCGAGCGCAGGTACAACTGCGCGCGATGAGCGTGTCCGAGAGCACGCCCGAGTTCAACGTGTTCGACCAGCGGCAACAGGAGGCGCAGCACCGGCAGTATGCGCAGCTGAAGCGACTAGGCCCAGCTCCGCGGTCGGGAGTGACAAGACGCCAGAGGCTGGGGCGCCCGTTCATCCTATTCTCGCTACAATGAGTGGAACTGGTGTGACTGGTGAACTGTCGAACCAGTGTCCATCAAGCAGAATGCACGGAACGCAATAGCGGTTTACGGTAATCCAAGTAAATCAAGTCCCTTTTAGCAATATAGGAAGCCTTGCACATTGCTTGCCACGATACACTGCGTGTGGAACGCATAGCATGATTGATGCTCTGTTGCGCATCCCGCACGCAGTGGCTTTCAGTCACTACACGGAGCACTTGATTGCTCCGTCATTCCTACTGGTTGTACGGGATATTTAGAGATCGATTGGGCCCTATTTGCGCCACGGGGAGGGGAGGGGGGTGGGGAGCTGGGGGGGGTGGGGGGGCTGGGCTGCATATGACACACATGCGAAGCAACAAGTCCTGCCTGCGGACTAATCTTTGGATGGCCTGCATGCTTCTTGCATGTGCGCATGTGCTCTGTCATTACATGCTGCAGATCTCATTTTATCTCAGTGTGACCCAGCCATCCATCGCTCTCTCGGCCTAGGCGGCCATGCCACACGCGGCCCCCGAGGTGCTGAATTCGTTGCGCCTCCCCAGCACTCCTCGGGAACATGAGTGCCCTTTGCATCCAAGACTTTTGTACAACAACACGATGGGGCGCAAACCAGCGCACATGCGAAAGTGTTTCGACCACTCGTGTCCTTTTGCAGTGGTGCACCTCCGTTAAAGGCTGGGCAAAGGTGCCACCATCCCCACTCCGGCCACCAAGAAGCACCTGGAAAGCATCAAACATCGAAGCGGCAGGAACGGAACACGCCACACTTACAGGTGCCAGCAGGCGAGCCATCCACGAAGTCAGTGACAAGGCAGTTAGGGTTCGATTCCCGTGGGGTGACGTTGTAAAGCCGTGTAGTAGGGGTCGTTGTAAATAGGGGTGGTCTGCGTTGTCTCACAACCGCCTGCAACAGCGGAGCACGGTCAGTTTGCTTCTTTACAGCTTTCCGTTGGATATTAGTCTTGAGTCAAAGCATCCATATGCATGCGTCGGCTGTTCACACAACAACATATCCGCAAAGGTTCGAGGGACCTTAAAGGAGGGGAAGAGAACAGGGTGACCCTCAGAACCTGCCCTTGGGATTTAGGCCTATGGCCCGGAGATTCTTAGCATCCTCCATCCTGGGCTCGGGTTCATCCCGGGGTCGGGAACCATTCACAACCACATGCCGACACGCATGGACGCACGGCTTTTCCTATCCAATTCTGTGAAACGTCCCTGCACGAGTTTGACCAGGTTCTGTATACTTAACAGGAAACGAGAATGCTACAGGTCGCATACCGGACCTCATGTGCATTGACGCACATATAGCAAACGATCAATCAAGTAATGGTACAGATCCAGGAAAGTCTGCAGAAAACGAACATGACGAGCGTAGTCCACCACCAATTTGTAGCCAACAATGATTTGTAGCATCGAATTCCAAATACCTGGCAAGAATAGCCGTCGCTGGTGACGATACTGTACGGAAATGAAAATGTTCTGCGGTGACAAATGCTAGTCTCATGCAAATACTTTAGGTTTGATGATGGTGCCATGCACGATGAGTACCACGATCCCATTGTCAAAATGCAAATCTCCAGCTACCATAGTAGTGATCGTTTGGAAATGCTTGGTCACCAGTGCGATGACGTCGCGATTGCCCTTCTACTTGCCCTCCATCAGACCAATGAGCACATCTGTTCGGTAGAAGGTCATGTGTTCGCAATTGAGGCCAAGGGCAATGCATCGGAAAACCGTATCACTTACGAAGGCGGTGTCCTTCTGGTGATTGATGCCTCTGAACTGCTCTGCCTTGATACCAAGGATATTGCATGCGGTCCAGATCCGATATATCAAGTATAGCCCTTCAGCTTCAGGGATCAATAGAACGTCTCCTCATCCCTGTGATTCGCACTTTGGAACCTCACATTCTTAAATTTGGGAGCATTGGCGACAGACTCCCATTTCATCCTCGTCGACGTCCGTTGCGATGTCGGAGGGGATGTACGATCTGTCTGCGGATCGTCCCTCTCTCATCTCGTTGGTGTCGGGTCAGTCTTCCTCGGCGACGATCGCTCAGCATCCTTCTTTGCTTCGCGCTGAGCTTGCTTCACTTCCTCCGTCACCCTGGTGGTGTCGGATGTTTTGGGCTCGTCCTCGCCCACATGCATCACGAACTTGCCGGTGGAAATGAGCTCACAGTCGCATGCCGTGCAATAGCAAAATTTCTTGGGGATGATGATGGCGCATGCAGGGCATACTCTGTTGGAAATGTTGGACGGGTCATCCTTGCGGTAGACAATGAACCTGCTGAGCAAGTCCCTGACCTCGACCAACCAGTTGTTCAACATCTCGGGCACGTTGACGTTGATGCACGCCATGACAACCCATCTTCTTCAGAATCTCGGCGTCTGCGGAGCCCTCATCATTCAAGAAGCTGTTGAGGTTTCCAAGAAAGTCCGCTGGGGTCACGCCCGCAGCATCCCTGAATCCTGGACAGATCTCGCTCTCGACGACGCGGGAGTAGATCCGCTTGACCTCTTTGACAGGTCCTTTCCAGACTCGAAGCTCCAGATCGCCTGAAGGGAATGGTTTCAAATGCGACAATTGTCCCACCCGGACAACTTTCTTGTTGGCACGTAGATGGCGAGATGTTCTCGCGGCCCCAAGGTGCAAACACTGCGAAGTGTACTGCCAATCTTCGCGCACTGTCGTTGCCACCAGGTACAACGCCTCGCAAGATGATGCCTTCCAGGGCTGATGCCTTTGTCACGTGGAATGCTCCGCCCAAGCGATCGGACATGTTCGGGAACAATATGTTGCAAAGCTTAGCAGGACGAGCGAAACCAAAGTCCGAATGTCCTGACGATGCTCGAACGCACCATGGTTGCCACCATCCGTTGCGCTCGCGACGAATCCAGTCGATGTTCTCTTTTGTCCATCCAGCCGCATCTCTTGGTCGAATCTCGCAGCGAGGATTTGCTGTCTCGGCTTCCGTGCTCTCCGATCTTCTGACCTGATGCACTCGGCGATGATTTGGAATCTGCCGCCCTTTTTGCACCGATGCTGCGGGAACACGTACGTCCTCGCGGTCCAGGATGCGGTCGATGTTCACCCATCCTCCACCGTTGCAAGGAATATGGTTGCCCCTCTTTGCACCAATTTGATGGCGTAGGATCTTCACCAGCGCTTTTGACGTCTGGAACAAGTCGCCGTGGCTAATAACACCGGGTTGAGGAATCACAGAGGGGTTTGCTCCACCGAACGAACCGAGCATGTTGTTGGTGCGCAAGTCGACTTGACCAGCGTGGAGTTCACCTCCTTCTGCCATGTCGGCCATCTTCCATATCAATGTCCTCATCGGATGAAGGGTGTCCTTCTGGAAGAAGCAGCCTCTGTATCTTCTCACGGGCCAAGTCAGACTCCGTTGCTCTTGTCATATCTGCGCATGTCCCGTCATGGGACTCTTTTCCGCACATGATGCAAACATTGAGCTTGCCAGCGCGATCGCACAGATTTTCGAGCATCTGCAACAGTTCTGCTCGTCTCGTGGCGATGTCCCCGACTCTTGATTGCTTTGCTTCAGACTCTTCGGCATGATCGGGTTCACAACCACGATCGTCCTCGCCCGCCTTTCTTTTCTGGCCTGGGGAACTGGCTTCCTCGAGATTGATGCATGGATTCGTGTACGCCAGCCCGTCCATGATGTTCTTGACAGTCTGTTGAGGCCTGTCATGTGAGTGGTCTATTCTCCCTGACAAACTTCAGGAACGTGGCTTCCAGCATTGGTCGGCATTTTGGCAACTCCTCTCCGAAGTAGGATATGACGTCGAAGAACCCAAGGACGGTCTCCAGCCCATCTCCCAACTTCTCTTCGTTGTCGGTGGAGAGTACTATACTCGGTACGCCTGCTCTTGACCGAGGAACCACCGCATCCACGAAGCGTGTGCAGCGTTTCCGTAGTCGCGCCATACGCGGAATTTTGTCTTTCTCTCTTTCGTCCCAACCGAATGAGTGACAATATACGACAGCTTGTCGACCCACAGTTGCTTCCCGTTGAAACTGCGGAAGAAATCAGCAAAGGCGTCTCGCTCGAGCGTGATGCCTCCGATCTGCGACATCTCCTTCGCGAACTTCTTGTCGAACAGCTTCACGATCAGGTGAGATACACAAGCATCCATGTCCCCGTCGAATGTGCTCTCAAGCTCGTTCATGTCACCGAGCACCAGGCTGCATTCAGCAAAGAATCTCTTCATGGTATTCTGCTGGATGGGCCCGTTGGCGATTGATTTATGTGTTCGCATTGCGCAAACTGTTGGCTGTGGATTGAGCTCCCTCCGCTCGACACGGCGCACAAAGTACATCTGCAATGTCCTCAAAGTGATACCACTTTGACTGCGTGTCACCGTTGCCCTCCTTGCCAATCGCATTTCCTTCCCTCCGCTGCTCGTCATGATACATCTTTTGCTTATTGAAGTGAGCAGTGAAGTCCGGCTTGTAGCGATAGCGAACGTTACCACCAGTTGCACCCTGAGGCACATTGAACTGCATGGCAACGCCATCTGGCATCCTGATGACATCGAGCAGATGACTGCAGTAAAGCATGAATCTGATGCAGAAGGAGAGGACGCTGACATGCAGGTTCAGGATTCGGAGTTTGTATTGGTCGACACCGCCGACCAGGTCCCTGGCACCAAGTTCGATCAAATTGGCCGTGTCCAAGTTGGACCCCTCATCAAGAATTCGCCATGGCACCAAGATCAGCGCGCAAATCAGCGTGCTGCCGCCAGCTGCGGAAACGCAGCTGGAACTTCAAAACCAGTCACTGTGTTCTCCTCTGAGTAGAGACTGAGACAGGCCCGCCGCCAGCCACAACGCACAGTGTTTTTGAGGCTGAAGTTGTGTGGCCTTGGATTGAAAAAAATGCATCGAGCCACGGAGTGTGGTGTTCGCATGTGCATGAGCACTGCTAGGCTTTGTTGCTGTGTGAGTGCACGGGCATTGCTGCTGCTTGTCGTCCTGCCCTTGACTTGCATCGCCGCAGTCATTAAGGCCCGAGTTTTGCCGAAGGTTTCCAAACATGTCGTCTGAACACGAGAGCACGGTGATTTTCGGCAGTCGGGCTGACCTTCGCGCAGAGCGGAAACGCAAGCGTGATGAGTCGGGGGACTGGGACGAGCTTAGCCACCCAGACTTGCGGAGCATTCTGCAGCAGAAGGAGCGGCTTGGAAACATTTTGATGAAGTATTACCCCACGCTCCTCCATTTACCTGCGGATGCCATGCCTGAGACACCGCCTGTTGGCAACCATTCCTACACGGTCAAGCCTGCAGGATGCTGCAAGATTATGGTTAAGCTGGACAACTCAAGCTTTGTGGTGAAAGGCCTTGGACAATCACAGAAGTTTGGCTTCGGGATGAAGTTCTACGTGGGGAGTGCCGACGATTTGCCACTGAGTGAGCGAGTTATGCCAGGGCTTGTCGCAGTGGCTTGGGCAGAGGCCCAGGTCCTGGCAAGGAAGTGGCAGCAGAAGAAAGATTCCGAGCAACCTGATGTCTCGCCCAGCTGCGATGCAACAACTGAGCCATCCCCCGAGGATGCCTCTTCCGGAAGCCAAACAACACTGGCTTGGGAGCAGTTCAGCCCTGATCGACTTTGACTCCAGTACAGATTGGATCAGGTGTTCAAACAACTGCGCCCCCGCAGTTGGATGCCTTGCTGTTTTCCCAAACGGCGGTTTTTGCAAGCTGCAATTGCTGCTTGCTTCTTAGTAGCAACATGGTCGGGGAGACATGCAATTGACATGTCGCGGGGAAAGCTGAGAGTGTGAAAAAGGAGCCCGCGTGAGTTTCAACAGCCACTGCGTGTTCATGTGTTTCTCAGACCTTCCACATCACAAGGCCAGCCATGCCTGCCAGAGGCGCCAGAGCTCCTTTCGGCAATTGAATTGTTGAAGCCCCCCGAGGGTCACTCTGCGCAAAAGATGGGGGCAGGCGGGATTTGAACCCGCGACCTCCCTACCTAACCTGTGGCATCCACAGGTTAGTCCGGGCACGCTGCCATTGCGCCACTGTCCCCTGCTCCCTCTGTGGCAACTTCGGGGCCTGAACCCGGCCCAAACTTTGAACAAGTCTTCGGAGCCAACACGGAGAGTTTTTCCAGCTTGAAAACAATTTAGAGCCTGAACCCGGGGCCCAAATGGAACATCTTTTCGGGGCCCGAATCCGGGACCCGAATGGTATACGACTTTTCGGAGCCCGAATCGTGGCCCTTTTCGGGGCCCAAATCCGGGACCCGAATGGAACAGCTTTTCGGGGCCCGAATCGGGGCCCGAATCGAACAACTTTTTGGGGCCCGGGGCTCTTGGCTGTGGATGTTTCTCCAGGGGCTCTTTGGAGGCCACCGTTTCAATCTGCACATTTGTGTCCACCAGCCATTCTTTCGGGGCCCGAATGGTATACGACTTTTTCCGGGACCCGAATGGAACAGCGTTTCGGGGCCCGAATCAGGGCCCGAATCGAACAACTTTTCGAGGCCCGGGGCTCTTGGCTGTGCATGTTTCTCTAGGGGTTCTTTGGAGGCCACCGTTTTTGTGTCCACCAGCCATCTTTTCGGGGCCCGAATGGTATACGACTTTTCGGGGCCCGAATCCGGGACCCGAATGGAACATTCAGGGCCCTATAATCGAACAACTTTTCGAGGCCCGGGGCTCTTGGCTGCGCATGTTTCTCTGGGGGCTCTTTGGAGGCCACCGTTTCAATCTGCACATTTGTGTTCACCAGCCTTCTTTTCGAGGCCCGAATGGTATACGACTTTTCGGGGGCCGAATCCGGGACCCGAATGGAACAGCTTTTCGGGGCCCGAATCGGGGCCCAAATCGAACAACTTTTCGGGGCCCGGGGCTCTTGGCTGTGGATGTTTCTCCAGGGGCTCTTTGAGGCCACCGTTTCAATCTGCACATTTGTGTCCACCAGCCATCTTTTCGGGGCCCGAATGGAATGACTTTTTCGGGCCCGAGCCCAGTGCCCGAATGGAACGGTTCTTCGAGGCCCGAACGGGTAGTTTTTTCTTGTGGTGCTTGAATACTTTGTGCAAGTTGGACTTTTTTGTTTTTTGGGGATCTAAAGCTTGACTTGCCGGTAGTTGAACCTTTCGACCATTGACAAACTCTTATGGGCCAGCATTGAAAAGATCTGGGCAGGGGGTGGACTCTCGCTACTTTCTTTGTCAAGCTCCAGCCGCCTGACTTCACGTCGCCGTTGCCAAAGGGGGCGTGCCATGGTTGTGATAAAGAGCGAGCTGGGGGAGATGAAGAACACCAAGAAGCTGCAGGCCGACCCCGTGAATGTCAAAACTACAACTAAGAGACGGCAGCTTGGAATAACAGTTCAGTCAATAATTGTAGTATGTGTTTTATTATCTCTTCAACTGTGTTCTTGAGCCTGCCCAAAACATCTTTGCAAACTGCACTGGGCCAGGTACGAGAACAGCCGGCGCTGCAACATCCGTGTGCGACTCACCAAGGAAGAACTATTGAATCTCCAAAACCATGATGAGTTGCTTGCTGAAGTAGATCGGCTGCGGCTGGACAATGACTCCATGAAGAAAGAATTAGATTTCTGGACCAAAAGCACTACCATGGGTGCACGGGACTGGTGTGACCGTCTCCGCCAGGCTGAGCAGAAATTCCGTGAAGCAGCTGAAAAGAAAGCGCGGCTTGAAGAGGCCCTGCGTGATTTAAACAGCAAGTTGGACCAGTATGACAAACTGCGCTCGCGCAGTTTGTTTTGAGGCGAAAGCAGCCAGCGCCAGTGCCTGAGGCAAACCTGGCAGCTGCCATATGACGGGGTCTCACTGGCGCTGTCCAGCTGTATCTCTTTTCCATTGGCATGGGGCAATGCCGGAAAAAAAGAGAGCAGCTGCGCGTGCACGGCCTTTTGCTTCTTGCTTATCGGCTGCTAAGGTGGCCAACGATTGTAACCAGTAGGCTGCCAAGTTCCCCTGCTGCATGTTTCTGCCCAAGCGGATCCCGCCCCTTCCCTCTTGACTTTCTTCTTTGGGGTCCTTTTGGCCATGCAGCAACGCAAGTCAAGTTCAAGCCACCTTGGAGTAAGAGCGCATCCCAAAATTCTTCCCCCCCTCCCCCCTCCCCCCCTCCCTCCCCAAGATTTTCGGCAAAAAAAACACTTCCGAAAAACGGATTGTTTTGACAAAGAACGCGCACGCGAAAAAACAAGGTTTTCGGTCCAAAAAAAGCACCAAACAAAAAGGCATAAAAAGCATGTCCTTAATGACCGGCCAGTCTGGCCACGTCTCTCGTCATGACTTTCGTCAAACCTTTCATCATGTGTCTCGCTGCGCCTCTCGTCACGACTCTGTCACGTCTCCCGTCACGTCTTTCTTGGCGACTCCCGTCATGTCTCTTGTCATGTGAGTCGTCACCCCTCAAGTCGCGCCTCTGCTCTTTTATCACTTGTCTCGCCGCGCCTGTCGTCATGACTCCGTCGCGTTTCCCGCCGCGTCTTTCTTGGCGACTCTCGTCGCGTCTCTTGTCACTCATGAGTCGTTGGCCCTCGCGCCACGTCTCTTGTCACATCTCTCGTCACGTCTCTGGTCCAATCTCGTCACGTCTCTCCTCGCCAGGTGGAGTATCTGGCTATTCTTGAACAACTCTGGCCACATCTCTCGTCATGACCTTCCTCACATCTTCCATTCTCGCAGCTTTCATCACGTGTCTCAAGGCGCCTCTCGTCGCGACTACGTACGTAGCGTCTCCCATCGCGTCTCGCGTCTTTCTTGGAGACGTGTCCTGTCACGTGCGTCGTCGCCCCTCGCGTCAAGTCTCTGGTCACGTCTCGTCTCTTGTCAAACGTCTCTTGTTATATTTGCCGTCCCGTCTCTGGCAACCTCTCGCGTCACGATCCTCGTCACGTTTCTTCTCGCATCCCTCGTCACGTCTCTGGTCACGCCATATCTCGCGTCTCGTCACGACTCTCCTCGCACGTCTCTTCTCACATCCATCACATCCATCATCATGCCTCTGGTCACGTCTTTGGTGACGTCCTTTGTCACGTCTGTTGTAGCAACTCTGGCCACGTCTCTTGTAATGACTTTCATCTTGTCTTTCATCATGTGTCTCAACACGCCTCTCGTCACGACTACGTAGCATCTCCCGTCACGTCTTTCTTGGAGATCCTGTCGCGCGCGTCGTCACCCCTCGCGTCACGTCTCTGGTCACGTCTCTGGTCACGACCCTCGCCACGTCTCTTCTCACACGTCTCCTGTCATGATTATTTGCCGTCCCGTCTCTGGCAACCTCTCGCGTCACGATCCTCGTCATGTCTCTTGTCGCATCTCCATATCTCGCGTCTCGTCGCGACTCTCCTCGCACGTGTTTTGTCACATCCATCAACTCCATCGTCATGCGTCTGGTCACGTCTTTGGTCACGTCTGTCGTCGCAACTCTGGCCGGGTCTCTCGTCATGACTTTCGTCTTATCTTTCATCACGTGTCTCGACGCGCCTCTCGTCGCGACTACGTGCATCTCCCGTCACGTCTTTCTTGGAGATCCTGTCGCGCGCGTCGTCACCCCTCGCGTCACGTCTCTGGTCACGTCTCTGGTCACGACCCTCGCCACGTCTCTTCTCACACGTCTCTTGTCGTGATTATTTGCCGTCCCGTCTCTGGCAACCTCTCGCGTCACGATCCTCGTCATGTCTCTTGTCGCATCTCTCGTCACATCTCTCGTCACGGCTCTCCTCTTCTCGCATCCATCGTCACACCTCTGGTCACGTCTGTTGTCACGTCTTTCGTCGCGTGCTTTGCGACGTCTGTCGTAACAACTCTGCTCCTGTCTCTCGTCATCACTTCCAACACATTCTCTCATCATGTGTCTCGACGCGCCTCGCGTCACAACTCCGTCACATCTCCCGTCCTGCCTTTCGTGGTCTGTCTCATGTCTCTAGCCACGACCCTACCCGCGTTTCGTGTTTCGTCACGACTTCGCGATCTCAAAATGTGCCCTGCACCCAGCGAAAGCGATTCGGCCCACCCAAATGGGTTTACTGTGCGATCTCAACACGTGCACCGCGCACAGCGAGATCGATTCGACCCACCCAAGGTGCGCAGTGGGTTCGCTTTGCGATCTCAGAATGCGTCTGGCCACGTCTTTCGTCATGACTTTCATCTTATCTTTCATCACGTGTCTCGACGCGTCTCTCGCCGCGACTACGCGCGTCTCCCGTCGCGTCTTTCTTGGAGATCCTGTTGCGTGCGTCGTCACCCCTTGCGTCACGTCTCTGGGTCACGTCTCTTGTCACGACCCTCGCCATGTCTCTTCTCAAACGTCGTCTCTTCTCGTGTTTGCCACCCCGTCTCTGGCAACCTCTCGCGTCACAATCCTCGTCACGGATCTTGTCGCATCTCTCGTCACATCTCTCGTCACGGCTCTCCTCTTCTCACATCCATCGTCACACCTCTGGTCACGTCTGTTGTCACGTGTTTGGTCACGTGCTTTGCGACGTCTGTCGTGACAACTCTGCTCCTCTCTCTCGTCATCACTTCCAACACATCTCTCATCATGTGTCTCGACGCGCCTCGCGTCACAACTCCGTCACATCTCCCGTCCTGCCTTTCGTGGTCTGTCTCATGTCTCTAGCCACGACCCTACCCGCGTTTCGTGCTTCGTCACAACTTCGCAATCTCAAAATGTGCCCTGCACCCAGCGAAAGCGATTCAGCCCACCCAAATGGGTTTACTGTGCGATCTCAACATATGCACCGCGCCACAGCAAGATCGATTCGACCCACCCAAAGTGCGCAGAGGGTTCGCTTTGCGATCTCAAAATGCGCACCGCACCACAGAGAGATCAATTCGACCCACCCAAAGTGCGCAGAGGGTTCACTTTGCGCGCTCAACACGCGCACCGCGCCACAGCGAGAGTGACCCGCCCGAAGTGCGCAGAGGGTTCGCTTCGCCTTCTCAAAATGTGCACCGCGCCACAGCGAGAGCGGTTTGACCCACCCAAGGGTTCGCTTCGCCTTCTCAAAATGCGCACCGCGCCACAGCGAGAGCGGTTTGACCCACCCAAGGGTTCGCTTCGCCTTCTCAAAATGCGCGCCGCGCCACAGCGAGAGCGATTTGACCCAAAGCGACGTGCCTGCCACGAAATCTACACGCCAAAGTACTGCGCCTGCCACGTTCTGCGCCTGCCGCGAAATTCAACAAAAACGCTCGAAAGTGCTGCGCCTGTCACGCAAAACTCAACATCATCCAAACTGCTGGACCTGCCACGAAATCCAACTTTGACACGTTACGACACGCATCGAAAACTAGCACGTGACTGTGGCGCCAGAATGAATTCGACCAATTTTGACATGTTTCAGGCTCGCCAAAACGAGCCGATTGTACGACAGGGCCAACGAAAATGATACTCGCGCAAACACCTGCACGAGCAGGACACCTCAAAGCGACCACCCCTGGATCGCAAATCCCACTGGCACGGCAACGAGAACACGCAGCCTTCCAAAACACTGCGCCTGCGCAGCAAAACTACGTCTGACACGCTAAGAGCTACGATTCCCGCACAGGGGCACGAAAAATGGCACGCTTCAAGTCATCTAAATGGCACGTTTTTCGGTTTCCCCACTGGGCTGCGAACCCAACACGCGAACACATACGGACGCTTGCGGGCGTTCAACGACTCCTGGTCACGTCCTAACCCCCAGACCCCCGACCTCTAAACGGGAACCCTTCTGCTGCGCGTTCGGGAATAACATGTCACTCGTTTTGGTGATGGCGTGCTTGGCGAGGTTCTCCCTGGGATAGCAGGTCATCCTCAGGCGTGATCGTAACAGCCTGTACGTGCCAAACCAGTTGTGCGATTCAGAACACGCCATGACGACCGTAGGTTTGTTGGGGTCCAGTGCCATGAGGGTGACCTCTGTGCCAGTAGCGAAACCAGGTACAGGCATAGCCACGCAAGCCAAGTACGGCGCCATTGGGATTCACGAAACGCAAAGTAACAGGTTGCAAATAGTTTCGAACTGCAATCCTGTATGGGACAAAGAAGCGATGATTGTCCTGTTCACGGTGGTGGGCGTGCATACGACGCATCATAACCTTGAAACACCGCAGAACACGCGCAGGTAGGGAACTGAGAGGCGCATCCAGGATGTCTTGGCCATCGACCTCCTGAACGAAAAGTTGAAAGGAATCATCCCGAAGTGTTGTCTAGGCTGAATAACCTTGGCTGCGGGTGCAGCAGGCTGAGCTGGATGGAACTGCCATACCGCACGCTCGACGTATTTGTCGACGCGCTCCCAGTGCAAAACGGGTTCAACGCGATCCTCTAACTTTCTCTCATGATCCACCGCGCAGAAAGCAAGTGGAACGCAACCACCGTGCACCGAAAGGACATTGCGCTGAAGGTGGTGGTTGGTACCGCATGAGTTTCGGAACCTTTGCCACGATGACCGGACCATGCCCTTCGGGTTCCCGACTTGGGGTCAAAAGAAGATGTGACCATCTTGAGGGGTTTCCGGGTCAGTCAACATTTCCGGCTCGAGCAAACCAATCTGCACACACGCATGTTTCCACTTTCTGAAATCAGTGAAAGCTTTGGTCTAGATGTCAGCAGCCATACGGTCGGTGACCTCATAGGCTAAATACATGTAGTTCCCATGCATCCATGTGACCGTGACTTCGTTCCAGATCATAGTAGGGTTCTTCCCCGATCGCACGACACTGATCATGGCCTTGTTGTCGTCGAAGAACACAAACTTCGGCTCTTTCCCCAACATACGCTCCATCAATCTGATGGCAAGCATGCCCATAGCTCTCATTGCAACATCGGCAGCAACGATTTCAGCCTCAGTGGAATGACTCACACATCCCTGTTACTTCCAGCTTCCGGGCCCTTGTAGGTTCATGTGACCGCCAGATGTTGACCTCAAAGAATCGGCGCACCCAGAAAAGTCAGAAAAGTCAGCATCAGCATAAACTGCCAAATACATATCCTTGACTGAATCTCCAACCCAGCCGATCATCCTCCAGCGCTTGGCCATGTGTACTTCTTCGTTCTTCTGTTTTGCCTCGCGAGCACCATCATGGTACTCACGGATTACACATAGATCGAAAACTCCTTGGTGAATGAGACCTTTCCATTCCTTTTTCATGCAGTCCATCGCCTTGGTGTTGCTAAGCATCTCGGCCCTGCCAACGGGTCGTGATACCATTGTATTGATGAACTTGGCCACCTTGACGACTTTCTCTCGATGATGCGCTTTGGCCGGGACACAAGGCATCTTGGGATAATCGCCCTAAGGGCAATCCATCACGCGCTGCCATGTCTTCCCACTCATACATGTATGCCAGTTCATCCGTACATTTGGACACATCCTCCCGTCATGGTGCTTTCCGAACAAGAATCATCAATGTTCTCCGACAGTCCCCCATCATGGTCGTTCTTTGGGATAGATGCAAGACCTTCCCTTTTTTGGAGTAAACTTCCATGCATAGATAACCACCAGTATCCCATAAACCTCGTCCAACCACATTGCTTGCACCAAGATCTTGAAGACGTTTGGAGTCCATGCATAAAACTGACCCATTGATCGGATTGACAATAATCGTAACCGGGTTCTGGAGTTCTTCCGTATGCCCCAGTTGTGCATCCATTGGTCACCACCCCATCGTTCTTTGAGCATTGCTTTTACTCCTTTAGCGCTCGGAGCGCTGACCTTTGTACTTTCTGCAGGCGCGGCGTCCTTCGAGCTACCAGTGCCATCCTTCTTCTTTGGATGAATCACGCCTTCCTCATCGACATCAATCGCATTCCGTAGTGTTGCCCAGTCCACAGGCGTGAATCCTGCCGGTCGGGTTGTCTTCATCGTGAATCCATCTGCACCGACTGGATAGGGTCTCCCACGAAAATCAAGCTTGACCGTTTTGCCGAGATCGTTCCTGGTGCCATCTTTTGCTTTCCCTGTTGATACATGGGGTAGATCAGCCCAGCTCGACTTCGACGTCCTCGCCCTTCTCGTCATGCATGATCCCAGCGATCACCTCGATCTCATCGAGTTGTCCCTGATTTATATCCTGCAATAGAGTGGGATCGGGGTCATCCTCCTCAACTGGTTGCTCCAGATGAACGCCTCTATCATCCTCAGTCTCATTCCTTTTCATGTACTTCTCTGGTATCTTTAATACGATCCTCTTGGTCTGATGTGGCTGGCGTAGTCGGGGTGGAATTTTCGCCTTCCTTATGGACAGGTCAGCGCCGGCGAAGCTTGTGAGAGTCCAGGCTTGATATTTGCGTGCCCAGTGAAGACCAGAACAGAACTCAGGTTGTAACCAGCAAAGATACAAGTTTCCCCTTTCGGTTCAAACTTCTCTCTCTTGTCACCTCTCGCATTGCTCGGTTTGAATTCAACCAATGCGCCAAACAGGATCTTCTCACCCTTGAAATGTTCACCATGTCATCAAAACCATGCGCTCGAACCGTTGATCTCTTCGACGTTCGTCAAATGGCACAGTGCAGTGATTGCGTATATCCAATAGCGAGACACGCAGTGGTTTGGCCCACGATGAACTGGTTCGTGCGTTCAGCAAGCAAGTTATTTTGCTTCTTGCCCGGAAGCGATAAACCACGAGGTGTCTTCAGTTCAGAACACGCATTGATGAACTCCGGCGCATCGTCCGAGTAGACTTGTTTCATCTTCCGTCTGCCAGCAAAATGCTTGATGCTGTTGATCACCGTGACGGTATTCTTGCGACCGATTGGATAGCCCATGATGATGCCTGTGTATATAGCTCGAATGATCATGACGTACTTGTCATTGTTCTCGGCATCTCCTGCGGCTTCAACCAGATCGAAAGTGATCAAGTCACCGAACGTCTTGACTTCACGTTGAAACGCACCAGACTTGGACCTGACATGCCTCATCTTCGCCTTCACGCATGACTCGCAGAATGGGATTCGATATCTGTGCGTTAGCAAATGAATGTATCAATGTGTTGGCATCGTCTTTCAACGTACCAATTCTCTTCTTGATAGATGCACCTTCGTAGATGTCGACTTCTACACCTGCTTCGAGATCTGCATCTTCATCTTCACCCTCAGCTTCGTCTTCACCCGGCTCGGGCTCACGTCCACGAGCCTCTTCACCAGGTTCTTCGACTCTAGGCGGCGCGGGTCCCGCTCCACCAGGCGGGCCGAAATCTACGGCTTCCACGCCATTCTCCTCCCCGGCAAGCGCATGTTGGGGTTCTCCGACTTCTTCGTCCGCTTCTGCTTCATCGCCATCCCGTTCAACATCGATGACTTCTTTGAGCATCGTCATGCGCTCGATGATGTCTTCCGACACGGGTCTATGACGATTGCTTCTTGCATTCCGATCTCCAACCAAATAGGGAATATCATCCTTGACGTGTAGATGAACCATCTCCTTCTCAGGTGTTATCATGAACGGCAACTTCCCACAAATCCAGTGAAAATATTATCCCGTCTTCATACATCGTCGACCAATAGATAACACCGTCGGCGTCTCATCCAGAACAAAGGGTTGGACTGTTTCCTTCAGCTCATTCACGTACTACTTGATAGAATCCGAAGTGGACGTAGTACCGTTTGCCGTTTGGAAGACAATTTTGTCCTTGTCCTGAACAATGTCAACACCGAGGGAGGTCGCCTTGGATTTGCCGATCAAATCATGACCGCAACCTGTGTCCATCAGCCATCATTGCGAAGACTGATAGGTTGTCCGTGCTTCCTTTTCCATTGCACGACTCCTTCCGTCATCCTCCTTGTTCATTGGCATCTTGTGAGTACGATATATGTCATTGGCCGCCTCGCTCATAATCTCGGCTCTGACAAGCGCTTTCTTGTGACTATATGCCAGGCGCCCGTGATGATCGTATGTCTTGAACGTTTTGGCGTCGCTCGGTTTTGTGGATGTTTGGGACTTGTCCTCATAACTTCCCTTGTACCACATCAAATTATTCCGCCATTGTTCGTCCTCATTCTTCAGGCGCTCCACCTCTTCGCTCACGTCATTGTCAAGAATTATGAAAACATACGTACTTCTCGGGTATTTCACCTGACCACCGCGAAGATTCACTCATGGCGTCTTCTGCATCACGGTCGTGATACACAGTCTCGACCTCGGCTTCACTCTCCTCAGTGTTCTTGTCGTCCTTTTTGGCTTCCGAAGTCGCGGCTCTCTTGACAGTGATGGCGGGCATTGCGAGGTGAACTGCTGCTTTGGGCCTTTGCTTGTTGTTTGGCGTTCGGTGCTGGAGCGGATGCTTTGGGGTTTGCTGGTTCTGCATGTTTGTATTTGCATTGATCTTCTTTCGTGCACTTTCCTTCTCTCCACGCATAGCAGACCCCGTCCCTCTTCGGTGAAGGAGTCCTTGGAGCTTTGCCGCCGCCTTTGCCCTTGCCTTTCTCATTCTCCAGTTTGTGCTTGTGCTTGGGGTTGTGGGAATATGGACAATCTTTGCCTTTAAAACATCCTCCTTCTTTTGTGTAGTGGAAAACACATGGCTGTATCCTCCTTCCTCAGGTTGAGCAAGATATCATACCACTTGTTGCGGAACACGGCCATGTTCTTATCCCCGGGGTATTCCAGTTTGATCAAGCGCTCAATGGTGAAATCCATGTCGGTCACTCGATCTGAAGGATTGTAGGATGATAGCGATGATCTCTCTTCCTTTGGTCAGCCTGTTTTTTTTTGACGTTGTTCGGTGCGCAGCTGAATATCGTGCACCACATCCTTCGCATCATCAGGTGCGCTTCTGAGCATCATTTGGAGCGATAGGGCCAGCTTAATTTCCATCATTGCAAATCGTTCGCCTCCCGAATCTGCCAAGAAGTCAAGGTCAGGGTTTACCACGAAAGCACATGCCAGCCATGACATCCACACTTCAATATCAGGATCTGCTGACGCGCTGGTGACGTTCATGAACGCATTTTCCTCTTCACCTCTGATTCAATGTTCAAGAAGATCAACAGTCGCGACCATCTCACGGTGTTGCTTCTCGTACTTGAGGACTTTATGTCGGGCTTCTTCTTGATACTCTCCGTAGATCTGCATAAGGTGTTGCGCTTGATCTGCGGCTAGCTTTGTCTCCCCACGTTGAACGTCAATGTGTTGAGCAGCTTCTCGAAGTTGTTCGTCGGATCTTTTGAGGATATGAGCTACTTGCTGTTCCGAAATACCAGCTCTCCATTCCAGTTCCTGAATGCGCATGACATTGCCACGGTCGTCACGTTCGTATGACTCCTGTAGCATAGCCAAATTGCGCGTAGCCTCTTCCACTTCCTGCTGATCTTTGATGGACTTGAGCTTGTAGGCGACTTCGATCGCCCTCTCTCCTTTCTCACGGGACTCATGACGCCTTTCACGCTCCTTCTCGGTGTCGATTATGAAGCTGATGACGATCTCTTCTCTTCTCCGTCCCTAGACCACACAGTGTGATCTTTCCAGGAGGAGGAATGTGATTGGTCGTGGCCAAAATCAGAACTTGCTTGCCGGCGCAGCAAACATACCTGTGGAACCACTAGAACTGTCATTTCCAAAGGTTGCGGAAGAATCCGTTGCACGGCTGTAACTATGTTTCAAAAGGTTGGATTGTGCCGCAGTTGCAGTCCTCTGCTGGGACCAATTGTAAGCTTACGGCTGACAACCTGCCAGGAGGCGAGCCATCCACGAAGTCAGTGACAAGGCAGTTAGGGTTCGATTCCCGTGGGGTGACGTTGTAAAGCCGTGTAGTCGGGGTCGTTGTAAATAGGGGTGGTCTGCGTTGTCTCACAACCGCCTGCAACAGCGGAGCACGGTCGGTTTGCTTCTTTACAGCTTTCCGTTGGATATTAGTCTTGAGTCAAAGCATCCATATGCATGCGTCGGGTGTTCACACAACAACATATCCGCAAAGGTTCGAGGGACCTTACAGGAGGGGAAGAGAACAGGGTGACCTCAGAACCTGCCCTTAGGATTTTGGCCTATGGCCCGGGGATTCTTAGCAACAGGCGACCTTACTTCACCACTCCCTTCACACCGATCACGATAGCAACTTGAAGAGGTTGACTGCTGTGCGTAGGGATGAATCAGAATCACAGCCGACAAAGGCGCAAAACACACTCACTCACACCCACATGTGTGTAGGAGTCCACCTCGCTATCGCCCACATTGCCAACAATGCAGCGACCTGCCTGGGGCAAGGGGTCAACATGGGTCAACATGGCAAGGAAAGAAGCAAGATCAAAAAGGCCCCTTCTATGGCTCGGCTTCGAACCATGCGATCCACCACCACCACTGCTGCTGTGGTACCTCAGCACCGTCTGTTGACGCCAAGCCACACTATGTCCCGCTCCACCGTCCATGAGATCCTCTTCCCGCGCCAGCGTCAGCCACTCGGCCTGCACTCGAAAATGCAAAATGCAGGCTGCCGCTTTGCCGCTTGCTTGGCTTTCTCGGAGGCGCTCGCTTTTCACAGGCTTTTCAAGTTTGGCCTCGGTTTGGGCGAAGGCCTTCTGCAGAGCAAGCTCTGGCTCCTGGCAGATTCTCAGTTCCGTCCCGCATTACATGGACATCAGACCGCGTGGAGCTGGTCGCGATTCTCCACCAAAAGTGCAAAGAGGCCTAGCGAACCGCACGAAAATGCTCAGCTTGAGCTGTCAAATATAAGCACTCTGAGGTCCCTGGCGGTCGCTGGAGAACTCAGCAGCTCGAGACCCGCCGTGCCTTTCTGACTTTCTGTGATGCGCGCAGACCCGTCGCTTGCGCGCACCCGTCAAAGACGGAGAAGTAGGACAAATCCCCCAGCCAGGCTTCTGCCTGCCAGTCGACGCAGTCGACGGGACATCATCAGCCCCCGCAGCTTCAGTGACTCCTGCGCCCGCAGAGACGGGCTGCAGCAGGCGGCTCCAAGCACAGCTCGGTGGGCATCCTGGCGCTATGTGCAGGCATCCTATGCTCGTGATGCCATGCACCGCCACTTTCCTCCATTTCGCTGCGCTGGTTCTGGATGGAGTGCACTCCGTAACCTGAAGGGAGCACTTCTGCTGAAGGTTTTGACTCCTTTGGCTGACAACTCGATATGGTTCGATCTGGCCCGCGCGCTGCAAGAAACCGAGGCACCAGCGCACAGCTCCAGGCAGCCGGGGTGAGATGGTGGAGGTCAGGGTCCTGAGCAAGCAAGAGCTGCAAGAGACGTGTCGCGCTGACGTGAACAGCCAAACCGGAGATGTCTGGAGTCCTGCTGCGTCGGCTTCGCGGGTCGAAGCGCCTCAGCAAGAATTGGTCCCCGTCACAAAACGGGGGACGGAGGCCAGCACGCTTGACCCTCCTCCTGAGATCGGGGATGGAATTCAAACACAGGGCCATACGTAGAGGCATGCCTCCGCATCAAGCTCCAGCTTGGCGACCCGGTCAGACATCGTGCCTCTGGGCTTGCAAATGGGTAAAAACATGCCACAAAAACGGTCAACCAAACCCAGCCCAGCCGCGGCCTCATCCGACCCGCCAGGGGCCTTTGGCCCAGGCGGATTTGCTGCGGTTATCTTGCTGACCCGTGGTCTCTGCAAATCGCTAGTTGTTTTTTTCTCTTGCTGTTGCGCAATGTGTGCTAATGCCCGCTGGTTAGGCCAAACGCTACAAGTGCAGAGGGCTTGGTCTGGAAACTGCACACAGGCGAGATTGAACTTGCCAAGCCGCGAGATCCATTGCTTTGCGACTTCTGCAGTTTCCTTCCAAGCGCGCTGAGGCCCCCGCCAGCGAAAGCACGCGGACAAGCGAAACAAACCGGGCTCACGCAGAGTTCTTGCGCGAACCTAGTCCCGTTTTCTTTCGGCAGCTCGGCCGTTGGATCGCCAATTTCTCAGGCTCTGCTCGAACAGAACGTGTCAATTTCTGCTTTTGCAAAACGTCCGAAATTTCCTCCTCGCAGTGGGTGTGTCCCCGATTTTTTCACAATTCGTTCGACACTTGCCGTGTGTTTAACTTCGGTTAGGTTCAAAGTGGGGCAGCAATTTGGCAAGGAAGTGAGAGAGTCTTTCATGGTCTTGATGGTGTCATGGTACGGGTCGAGGTCCAGTGACAGGTTGTTGACAGCGTTTGGCTCATCTCTGCACCTAGCGCGCGCTGACACATGAATTGGCACTTTGTGGGCCACGGCTTTGACAGGTCTTTCAATGTTTTCTGGGTCAGAGTGACACAGGGCGCTCCATCAATGAGAGCAACAAACGGCACGGAGTACAAAGTAATAGCGAAGGTACGGCGAGAGACTGACAAAGCTCGACAAGACTTAGTGGTATTCAGTGTGGCTCCGAGTCCAGCGGTTTGTAGGGCTGTTCGAGGAAAGTCCCGCACGCTCTACCCGCGCATTTTAGCAACCAGCGCTCTAACTCTCACGCGTGCGCCTTGTTTGTTAGCGTTCTGCTGCGCCTGATGCTTTCGCGGGCAGCTCAGAAGCTCAGAAGCTTAGTAGGTTTGCGCAAGTCTCACTATCCCTGAAATTGTGAGCAAGGCCTTGTTGTTTCGACTGTTGTGCCAGGTGTCTGCTTCAAATTTCTTGCGACGCAGGTATCCTCCGTCCAGCTTCAAAAAGCACAAGGGCGTGCCCACCTAATGGAGCTTCGGAAGTGGGGCTGGCTAGTTTTGCCTATAGTTTGCCTTGAAACCTTGAAAGGTGACTAGTCATTGTGTTTATGTGTGTGTTGTTTCCCTTCATTTCCTGCTTGGTTTGCGCCAACCCTTGGCCAGGGGCTTCCAGTGACCGGACCGACTCCTGCTCACGAAAGACTGAGTGACAACCTAATGCGTGGTTGGGTCCAAAAAGTGCCAAACCTAATGCGCGCTCGATTGTGGGCTCGCACTTGCAAATGACCGCATGGCGCAACGCAAACGCAAACGCTCAATGATGATTGTCGCCTTTCACAGCTATGGAGGGTATGCGTCGCGCGCTTGACCGGCAGCTCCTTGACCACGCGCAGTTGTATGGCTAGCTAGTTGCAGTTTTGTTTGATTACCCCATGTAAGGATACTGGATAAAGTTAGTGGTGGTACCTCGTCGTGGGCCTTTGCCAGAACTATGAGCAAAATCTATGAGACCAACGTGTTTTGCACGAGGCAAGGTTAGTTCACCTGCTGCCTGATTGTTCTCGCGTTTCGCAGGCGGAGCGATGAGGACCATGCTGCTGCAAAGCGGGCCTTTCCTTCGATGTTGTTGGATGTCTCGTGGTTCCAGGTCCCCATGATGAGTGATAAAGAAAACATAGAACTAGATTCGTGGCCTTTTACGTTACCACATATCTTTGCCCCAACCTCAGTTTGATTGCTTGCGCTCGCCTATTGCGAGCTAAAGCCCTACGATGAAAGGGTGCGAGGTTCAGGGCTTTCTTGAACACGGACATCGCTCAGCGCTTGGCGATTCGCCGTTTAAGATTTGGAACAATCTGGGTCACGAATGCCTGCAAGACACAAGCCCTTTTGATGAGAATGTGGCGCTGATGTTGACGCAACCTAACAGGGTGAGCCCTCTATGGCGCTACACTTTCAACCAGAACACTGTCCATTCTCAAGTGACAGCAGGGCGTCGCGGCTTCTTATTGCGCTTTTTCCCAAATCATCTTACATAATAGCAGCGGGCGCCCTGAACAAAACTGTACAGGCAGTTTTTGGGATCATCAACCTCGCGTTGGACAATCTTGCATCTGGGCTTACTCATGGGCGTGGTCGGTTACGGCTGGGTGACGTCGCTTAAGGGCGACTGGATACTGAGGATCCTTGGGATGAGACACCTTTGATTATGCTTGCCCCAGGCTTCAAGCTTCAGGACGTGCAAGTTGACTTGTTGCACGCTTGGCATCTAGGAATGGCTCGCAACATCATTGCAGGTGCGCTTGCTATCTTGGTGCGCGCTCGTGTTTTCCCCGGAAAGAATCACAAAGATCAACTATGGCACGCTACGCTGTCTTGCCGCCGAGAGTCAAAAGGCAAGGGACTGCACTTCAAGTTTACGAAACCTCACCATGAAACCCGGTGAGCATTGTGAGCTTCGCATGAAGGCAGCCCACACTGCAGTGACTGTTGCATTCGTATCCGAAGAACAGGGGCGTGAACCAGACGGATCTATGAGAAGATTACTCTTTATCGCTGACCGCTTGTTCAGGTACATGATCTCTGGCGACTGACGGCCCAACTGTGCTGACATGCAAACAAGGCGAACAAATCAAAGAAATGGGTGCGTGTGTGGTGAAGCCTTTTCTGCAAATGCATGTGCTAACCAAGGGTTTGACAGTGTATATGTTTCACCACAGTACGCTGGCTGCTGAGCCGCAGCCAGCATCCTACATGACTTTTATGGATGAGGATTGGACCGACGCCTGGTGTCAATGTCAGAAAACGACACAAACGAACAAATCCGCTCAACACAGTTCGCTGCATTTTGCTGGACATGAGCTACAGGTTGCAGAAAGCTAACAAAGCTTCGGCTGAGAAGCAAAGTGATACCGTATAGGCGACTGCAGCTCGCTCCAGATTGAGAAACTACAAAGACGTGTCACTGTTGGACATCATTTTAAAGTTTGCCTTCTGTGTGTGTGTGTGTGTAGGTTTAGCGCATTGTGTATCCCGTGCAAACTACTTGGAAAAGCGGTTCGAAACCTTGTTTGGAAAGGCGCGGCCGTTTCAGAGGCAACTCCCCCCCCCCCATTTTACAGGTAAAAGCGGACATTTCAGTGGTAAATCCCCCTTCCGTGAGTGCTGAAATACACAGCTCGGGTGGCATCAGCCGCAACCTCGATACCTCTTCGTTCAGGGACCCTTTTTCCCAGAGATGCGCTGAGCCAGGCTCAACACACCAGGCACCTCGAATGGAAACAAGCTCCGTTTGCACGTCGCATGGCGCACGTTGCCACATTGCTGCATTGCCACAAAGCGGCAAAATCTCAGTCGAAGAAGTCGGAAAGCTTCACTTCAGACTTGACTTCGCTACCTCAACTCTGCCAAATCGTTCAAACAAAATCCTCAGCAAATCCACTCATCCAAGTTTACATCGAGCTCCGAACCCTCAGCGCCCCTCATCCATTTCAGTGGAGGAGGGATGTATCGTGTGCCTTGAATCTGCGACGGTGCGCAGTTGCGAGCCAACTGCAACCCAACTTCAGCCCAAGCGGCCGTCAGGGTTAAGGTGAGCATAGAAGCAGCTAGTGCCGAATGGACAGGCGCCTGGAAATCCATGCGCACGCACAAACCGGATGCAGCTGGGGCGCGCGCCACGGCCATAGTCAAACAGCTTGCACGGAATGCGCCCCATCTCCTTGCATGAGAGCAAGCTGCTGCGGGCACGTCTGCGTGTGGAGCGCGCGCACTGCGCGTGTCCGTGTGTCTGCGTGGGCGGGGCGGGGCGGGGC